>JAVHNF010063253.1:12986-28454 GCA_034783455.1 Micropsitta finschii
AGAATCAAGGAGGAAAAGGATCTCAGCAATAGGTAATTATTTTAGCATCATCTTCCACCTTCTCCAAGGCCAAATTAAAATCCATCTGTTAATGAAGACCCTCTAAGGGATCTGACCTGCACTGACTTTACAGACTGATGACTTCTGTCCTGACACAACCGCAGGGATCACTCAGTGCATGGTGAAGGCTTTCTAAACATTTAAAAGAACAGAGGATACACACTTGTGCACAATTCGTAAGAAGTTTCTAAGTTTCTCATCACTTCAAATGAACAAAAATCCACTTTGCTTCACTACAGCAGACACCGGGCTACAGACCTGGCCCCACTGCACCCACCACAAGCCAGAAAACAAGTCAATCTACCAGAGTATCTCTTACGACATTAGAAAATATTCTCCTATTATTTGAAATGAACTGTAAGAATCATCCATGTGTCAATGACCAATGAAAAGCAACATTTGTCTTTATGACTTCTACAGTTCTTCCTTGCTCCTCCTGCCATTTCCAAAATGTCAAGGCAAGGGGGATTGGACAGGACTTAGGAGACTCTTCTGTTAAAACCACCCATCTTGAGACAGATCCAAGTTCTTTTAGAAAGCAGCATCTCTTTTGTCTTTTGAAACATACACACAGAAATTACATTTTACCCCAGTGCCTTTACACTCAACTTTGGATCCATCCAGGAGCAGGAACTGGAAACTGACAGCTGACACAAAGGAAACCGTTGCAGAAAAGCACACGTCTAGAAATAAGATAAAGCTTCTGAGTAATAAATTACAATGAGGCCTCTTTATTAGAAGGATTCAATGTAGATTTTAGTGCTTCAGAGAATGGTATCAATATGCCATTTTGTGGGAAGAGACAAAAAAACCCCACCACCTTGAAAGTCACATACATTAGGTATTCCACTTCATGCAATGTCTCCAGTAAGTTTTTACAGCATGTGGTAAGATTGGTGTGCCAACAGAGAAACAGAATTCACAGTTCTGACAATATACTTAAGAGTTTCATTTTTATAGGAAAATCTCCTGTGGAATTATCGTGTACTGCTATACACCTGCAATAGGATTACCGATAAACAAAGTGCCCCCAGTGCGATGCTGTTCTTACTCAATGCCAAATTCTACCCATGCATTTCTATTCCACTTTTCTCTGAGCAAGTGAGATTACAATACAGAGGTGCTGATATGATTTAGTAGGAATAACATACATCTCAAAGAAGCAGAAGCACTGACATCAGTGGCAAGAAATGATTCTTCCCATGATTTTCCATTTTGGTGAATATTTGCTTTGAATTCCAAAAGCTCTTCTGCTGCTTATTAATGTTAATACTTTCTAAACTGGAAATTCAGCTACGTGGAGGCTCCTGTATTTTAAGCTAATTTAAAAAAAACACCCAAGTTTTGTACTGTTAACCTGTCTGCTTTCTAATTCTGCGTATTGAGCTGTACTGGAAAGACACCCTGTACATCTTCAGATTCTAAAAGCCAGCAGGCACTATTACCCTCCTCTGAAATCCACAGACCCAAAATGAGCCCCTGTTTTAGCCCAGCCTCATCACTGAGGAAAAAGATATTTGTACTTTATTGAGTTTATTGGCTATATCTTTTTAAAACAATATGGGGAGTTTTTACTTTAGGAGATAAACACATGAAATCATAAAGTATAAAACAAGAGCTAATAATCTGCACCATCACCGGACAACTGATCAGGAGCTGGAGGAAGAATTGCTCTGTAGTGATCTTTCCTCACCTCATTCTGCCTTTGTTGAGGTTAAGTATTTTTATAGTAAAGAAGTTTTTGCACTTTACTGATATATTCAGAAAAACACCTCTCTGACCAGTGATATTGTTGTGTACCCAACCATGACATCGCAGAATGAGAACGACTGTTGTAATAGTATTTATCCCATTCAGGCTGTGACCCTGTACTTTGCTATGAAAATAGACTATTTTCATAGGAGTAAGTAGAAATTGCATGCTAAAGATCTGGGCTTTATTTGTAACAAAGTTCTCCTGAAAGAGGCCAATGATTTAATTTGTTTGCACAATTACCGTAGGCATTTTTGTGGCTATATAAAAGTCATAAAAATTATACAGGATCCATGGATAGTAAAAACAACTACATTGACATTCCATTTATTCTAGTGAGGTAGAAGTGAATTGCAAATTACCTGAATGCACTGCAGTGAGAAAAACAACATTCTGTTTCTAGCTAATGCTGGGTTATCAAGAGACTATTATTCTGTGGTAAGCCACGTACCAGTGTAAGAGGGGAACACTATTGCTTTCGCTGCAATAGTAGTTTTACAAAATTATAATATTGGACCTATTGCAGGTATATTCAACGCTTGTACTCCACTGTCAGGTACTGAAGCCCCAGACAAAGGACAAAAGAGTTTCAAGCATCTTGTCCCTTCTTTCTTTTATAATATTTTACCTTCTATTTTTCTTACCCAATTTCACTGCTCTGTATCTCTCCAGCTATGAATCGTTTCATCCCTGAACGCCCCTGTGAAACACTTCAGCCTGCTCTGTAGCCTTAATTCATTTTTCTATGTAGATATGACATCTAGATTTATTAGACCATGATGTAATACCACAAAGTGGTTAATGCCATTGGGGATATTCATGCGAGATGCGAGTGCTTCAGTAATGCTGGCTGCTCGTTTTTAGGGTAGGTTCCACAAACCCACAAGCGATTCAATTATTTCAGAGCAGGTCCACCCTGACCATTACAGCTGACTGATACCTACAAGCCTCATTCTGCTACTTATCCACATGTACAGGTAAAGATTTACTGAAGCATAACCAAATAGTTTCTTCTTTTCAATGACTATCTGTGTAAGCAAAGCACTTTCATGTATCCCACTCCATCAACAGACAGTTTATCATTCTATAGTGCTACACTTTAGAAAAAGGCATTGAAATAGAATATAGGTGTTTTAAATACAGAAAATAAAAATGAAGTATACTGGTAGAACAAAAGTAACATATATAAAAGTAAAAAGCAACATAACATAGATCTAAACCTAAATTACCTTTCAGCTCACATGAACACAATAATATTTGGTGGAATAAATTCCACCCAAACAAACTTAAAATTGGAATCATGTCACTCAGCCTATTGGGTGTTTTGTTATTTGAATGCTTTGGCAGGTCAGTTCCCAAGGAGCTAAAACTCCATTGAAGGCTAAGCTAAAATTAAGACAATTCACAAGAAGTAACAGTCTCCCCAGGACTTCATTGCCCCTTACAAACAAGCCTGGCCTGAATAAGATCCAAGCTGAGTTATAACCGTAAAGCCAACCAAATACTGTATTATGAAACCCTCCAGATTCCAATTTGAAAACAAATTCATGGTTTATCCCCAAACAAACAAAATCCTCATAGGGAGATGTGGGCATGTGTGAATTGTTTACAGTAACTCTCAAAGATTCTTGTGGTGCATTGTGAGCTTTATTCCTGAAGCTGACAAGAAAACAAGGGCACTGCTCTGATTCATCAGCAAATGCCTTGCTTCAGCAAGCTGCATGAGGCTTTATTTGCATAAAGCCACTTCCAAAAATGAACCCAGCTTTTCTCTGAGTCACTATCAAGCATGTTGCTGCAGTTCAGATTGACAATGTCAGCTTGGAAAACATTCAGATTTTATCAGAAAGGTCCTTTTAAAATGGATTTTTTGATACAAAAAAAAAAAGTTTTGGAGTGTTATATAGCAATTGGAACTGATTTCTGTAAGAGAACTGGACTTGCTGTAGTCAGGCTATTGAAATCCTATTTTGAGTTGAGCTCACATGCTTGGGATGTCTGTTACGTTTAAATATTTATAGCTTTGAAGGCTCACCGAGTGTGTTATAAGCACAGGGGAAAATAAATACATTATGCAAAGGCTGATTAGTTTTATCACATACTCTTCTACAGGGCAGCTGTTTATTTTCAGTGTTCTTTTTCTTGGATCAGTCAGGTAGACAGCTGTTCTTTTGGGGCATTTTTTGTTAATTTAAGGCATTTTTTGTTAATTTAAGTAACTTCTTTGAATTGCAAATCTACCACCAGAATCACTTCTAAAAATTCAGCCTCCAGCTCATAATTATATCATAAAAAACCCTTTAGATCACTAATTCAAAAATACCTACTTGTCAGAGATCTTTCAAACAAATGCAAAGTATACACACTGTAAATCACCCAATACATCAATGTCTATATGAAACTGAATATAAAATGTCCAGGTCTGCTAGGTTTCTCAAATAAAAAAAGTAATGTAAATTACGTACGTTCCCACAAGGCCACAGCCAGCATGAAATACTGTTGTCTTATATATGTGACTTCAGAAACACCTGTTAGTATCAGTAGGCTATTGCAAAGATAGAAAAATGGTGAGAGGAAAGCATGTAATTCATCTTTTCATTTCTTAAATTGCTTTGGATTTTTGCCCAAGTCCAGAGAACTTGAGGAGAGTTATAGGACAGGGGAAGGAAAACAGTGCTGCAGACTGGGCCGATGCGTACCACGCTTTATGAGACCAGAGCTTTTCATGTGTTAGAAACTGTCAGGAACAACTGCAGTGTAGAAGTGTTCACTCTCCAGTGTGGGTCTTGTAATAGCTTTATTGAAGTCAGTACTATGCTTAGATACATATTTTGTATTCAGGCACTCAGACTCATGTTATAAATATTTGTGTTCCTTTCAGTTCATGTGAAAACATAGATCTAGTCTACCATAGTTTTATGAGGGCATTGCTAGAATGTTGCACTGAAATGAATTCTTTGTATAGTAAAATGATCAGCTACAGGAAGTGTAATGTTACCACGTCAGGAGATGAATCTTACTGAACATAGGCACTTATACTGAAATTATTGTTAGATATTTATTGGCTGACATGTTCTGACCATTGTGCACCAAACTGTAGTGACCTAACCCAAAGTATGTTTATTTCACTGTGAACCAGAATTTGTTCCATTATGTAAAGAATACGAGAATGATTCATGTCAAGAACTCAGGGATCGTTGTTACCAATGCACCTGTGACCAGTGTACCATGTGCGGAATGCATAAAAAATGACCTTGATTATAATAAATGTTGCTGTCAATATAATGATGAGAAAGAAGAGGAAACAAGGGAATAAGCTAGTCCCCTCTTTTAGCTTTTTGACTGTTAAAATAATAAGGGTGCTTTATGGCTTTGTTTTATTGCTTGAGTGCTGTATGGGGGTGGTTGAGTCCTGTAGAGGGGGGTTGTACATGGGGATAGAGAAATCTCGAGTTCCGCTTGTTTAAACAATGCCATGGCTTGCTTGAGCCTACTTAATAACTAATCATTCTTGCTGACAGAATGCAGAGGACAGGGCTATTGTGAAAAGAGAAGTAACCGTAACTTGGTTCCTGCTTTCTGGACCCCAAACCGGTTGGTTTCAGCCACTGGGTTTGGACTCAGACCAAGAGACCAGGCAACGGCTAGAGGTGAAAAGTGCAGACCCAAGGAAGACTCGTTTACTTCATCTCGAGAACCCTGCCCACGACCACCAGGAGGCACTACTCAAGCGCAACGATCATTGCTACTCACTATAATACGAAGCGGGGGTAGGCGAGGTTAGGATTTGAATACGTATAGGCGTATTTTGTAACTGCTGTACTGTATAGGATAAATATAGACGAAAGCTGGGCTGAGGTGTGCGTTGGTGGAGCGGAGACTCCCTGGTGCACCCAGCGCTGCTTGCTTATTGCCTCTCTATATTAATCAGTTATAATAAAATAACTAAATAGGATCATGGTTAAGATAGACTTTTTATAACACTATTTAAGCAGTGCTTCATGGCTCTTTGTATTTCAGTTCTCAGTATTTCCCGTGCAAACGCATCCTTACAATACCTGCTGTCTGCTTTCCCTGCCTTATCTTTTAGCCAAGCTAAAAAATCTTTAATTTCTTTTTTTTCTTGTGTTAGTGTTTCAGACTTGAAGGTTAGTTTTTTGTGGGTTTTCTTAATGCTGTAGCTCATTACCCCTCTTGCCACCACTGCGCTCTCTGTCACCATCACTGGACCTACAGCACTGCAGTGTCCAAAGGCAGCTGCTGGATCCCACTGCAAAGACTCTCACTGAGCTGCTATGTGGCACAGACATTAAAAAAGCTACTTTATATATAAATATAAAACCACAACCAGACATAGCTATTTGCCACTCAGTTGTCTTTTCATGTCTACATGAGGTCAGTTCCATGTACATAAATTTTGTACATGTAAAAAATGGGCAGCTTAGAACCGAAAAATATTTGGAGGGGAAGGAAAGGCAGGTGAAAAGCAGGAGCAACAGAAGGTTCATTAAAATACTTGCCACAAAATGATTTACTGCTGTTCTAGTTGCCAAATAGACAGTTGCTGGCTTTTGCAAATTCTGAAAATGAAGTGGTTTTAGGAAAAGATTTTTAAGTAGTAGCATCTACAGCTCCTCAAAGAGGAGATTCATCATTAGTTTAGGCCTGTCAGTTACATGCTCTTACATGGAGCAGAACACTGGCTACCTTCCCTTACTATGGCATCAGTATGTCCACATCTCATGCAGGCAGCGTGGCTCTGAATATGTTACTCCATAACCTTACTAAGCCATGCTGGAAGAAACCTGATTACCTTCTGAAAGCATGCACTTTAAGTTCCAGATGGTTGGTTGTTAAAGAGTATTTCCATTAATTTTTATTTTCAGTATAAGTATTAAAATAAAGGGAAAAAGGGCATATGAAAGTATGAGAAAAAAGAGACAGAGAAGCTGAAATATTACAGGTTTTGTGTTCTTCAAATGTGTTTAATACTTATGCAAGTGTCTCAGCATACAGATTAATTTGCTATTTAGTTCCCTTCATGTTATTTTTATCTTTTAATGTGCCTGTCACTCTAGCGTGTTCAAATAGCAGTTTACAATTTATGAGAGTGTGTAAGCCATGACCATCATTATGTTGGGTACAACCATACAAAAGAGTTTACAAACCTTGTATGGATTAGTAAAAAGAAGAAGGCTAATGAAATAATATAATTAGATACTGGAAGCACAACTGAGTAATTACCTTGTTACTACAGCAAAACCAAAAGGGAACTGAACCCAGATTAGGACTGGTTCCTATCCCTCTAAATCCAGACATCCTGCTTAGAATGCATACTAGCTTCGATCCTACTGTGTACTTCAGCACACTGTAACAATACAGAGACATGAAAGAAGATAAAGGGAAAACAAAAAAATGCCAGAAGAGACAAAAGAAGTAGAATATAATGAAGAGACAGCATAAAAGACTAGGAAAACTGTGTAAAACAAAGTGCATTTATGAAGCACAGTGACGAAGAAAGAAAATTTGAATGAAAGCGCAAGACAGGAAAATAGTATGTGGAAAGGAATCTTGAAAAACCAGGAATAATCATAAATTTTTTAGGGCTTGACTTACAGAATCTGAAATGGTGCGCAAGCCACAGAGCACAGTAAAAGCAGCAGCATCATTATTCAAGGAGAAAGTAGCTCGAAAGCTTTTCAGTAACATAAATTGGATTGGAATAAAACAGGACTACACTAATTATTGATGAAGGATGTTATGTCACTATTTATTCAGTGAAAGTAATATAGTCTATTATACCTCTGAGATGTATTTTGAAGAATATTTTTTGCAAAATCAGTGCTACCAATACTTAATGGCAACTATGGAAGTCATGATATTACTTCAAGAAAATAAGTTGGTTTGAGTACACCTACAAGTACCTGAGCGGTTTTTATGTGTTTATATACCCATCACAGATATTGCCATGTCTACCATGCCTTACAGTTTGGAAGATGTCATGTTTACCATCAGTTTTCTCTCCTAAACTTGCACTGTTTTCCTCAGTGGCCCTTCAAGTTTGTACCACACAGGTCTCCATCATAGATAGAAACCAGGTAGATCTTGCAAATTCTCTTTGTCCATCTGTTAATCTAATTGCAACTCATTAGTATGGTGCCCTTATCTTAACCTCAGTGAAAATCTTACGTTTTTCACTTCCTTTTGGCTCAAGAAAGGAGAACTAAATCTTGGCAGTTAAATGAAGAGCTATGTAGGCTCCCATAAATATCCTCTCTATTAAATGGCTACATGGCCCATCTACATCTTTATAAGCTAGGATACCTTAGGGTAAGAAAGGGAGAATCATGCACGAAGTTACCTGCCATGGTGCTGATGTGACCAAGGATCTGCTAAGAGTTCTTGAGAATCTGTTTGCTGAACTACCCCGTTCTCCTGTTGGAGCAGAAGGTGAGTGAGGGTGTGTCTTTGAGTCAAACTGTGATGCACTTGAACCAAAGGCTACCACAGTCAGGAATTGCCCTGTAATTGATTGCAGCAAGGGCTTCCTGCTGATTAAGATGCTTTTCAGTGTGAATAACAGTGACAGATGCTTTCTTCACTGAAAAAGTGCTTCTCTGTAAATCTCTAGTGTTAGTTTTAAAGGGCTCTCACTGATCCTACTATTCCACCAGATCTAAGAGCGTGGAGTAAAGACATCTGTGAAAACAACACTAATTCTACAGTTGTTACAGTAGGCAACTTGGCTATGCCTGGCAAAAGTTTTGTAAACCACAACCATGTCTGAGCTATTTTATTGCAGCAATTAGCTCTGCCTGCGACTGTCAGGTCAATATGAGACCTGTCTGCTATTTTGCAAAGCAGTTTTCTTTCCCTTCTGAAAAGTAATTGAGTTTATCTGTGATGTATATTCTGTGTGTCAAACAATCCTTTCTGTTGCTTTGATTCTGGCAGTCTGATTAGCAAAAACATCACCTTGCAATGAAAAATAGAAAATATTTCTGGTTTATGTTTCCACTTACAGACTTAAGAGCTACTTTTTATTCTGTGCTATAAAAACTCACTTGAAGAACTACAACTCCCAATATTAGTTGCAGAGATAATGAGCATAGGAAAACTACTTAAATCTAGAATAAATATTGGAATAGATGAATGATACAGACTGATCAAATATTTAGGCAATCAATGGTCCTGTAAATCGTTACTGTGAATTCTGATGTGCTCTTGCTAGTTCTGTTGGACAAATTATTATTATCTACTTTGTAATGGCATAGTACAGTATCTGAACGATAAAAGGCTTCCTATAGCATGAAGGCTACACCTTATTAATTACAAGAATAATTACAATTAATACAATAATACATTAATCCTTAATTAATCCTTAATACAATAAGTCTACCTTAACTGGTGATATTAAAATGCTACTAATACTATTAGCCCATCTGCATCCCCTAAAACTTATGAAATACCTAGCATTCAGAACAGTGAGAATATATACATAGCCTTTTCCACTGACCTTACAGGGCCTTATGCCAAGCATGTCAACACCTGCAGGCTGACAGGTAGAGGCTTTGTGGATCTAAGCGATGAGGTTTCATACCACCACAAAGCAAAGCCTAGAGGTATATGCAGGTTTATGAATTATTTAGATCACTTTCCACTAATAAGTTTCAATGCATAGGTGTAATGAAAGCTATGCGTGATTCTGCCACATTTAAAAGAGAAAGGATTTACAGTGCTCTCCAGACTTTTGATGTGTACTCAGGAAAGATTATGGAAGAAGTCTAAATAATAAAAAAAGCATTTTTTTTTTTTTTTTAAAGGAAGAATCTATTTCACACAAAAAAATTTGCCTGGGTTCCTGGCTGTTAGCTGGCTCTCTAATACTCCCTGAGGACAATGCTTCTATTCCTGAACTGAGTGGCTGTGGTGCTACGTACCCAATTCCAATCATATCAGAAGAAAGAATGAACTTTTATTACCTCATGCAGGAGTAGGAGTTACCACTTTTCCAGGAAATTCAGAGTTGTTAGCTCTTTGCCCAAGATGTTTAGCTCTAAAAAGCATATGGCATTACTGTAAATTCAAGCTCCTACTGTGAGTTGGTAGCAGGACAGATTATGCATAAAAGTTAAATCCCATACTATAGTTAGACATCATAAAACACACTTTCAAACCTTTGTTTAAACTAAAAGTTATAGTTGTACTTTTCATCATGAGATGGTGTAAAGGCAGAAGAGCACTAAGACTTGCAGGGAGTGGTTATGTCTTTTATAAGCTCACGCAGCCTAAGTGGAAAGAGACGGACAAGCTCGCAGGCACACAAGGGCACACACTCTCTAAATAATTTATAAGTCTGTTGACAACTCCAAGTTGTGCCATGTGTTATTTTGATACCTTACTGTTCAAATCTATAAAGCTCATATCTGTCAACTATCAAGTTCTTGTGTGCCCCAAAGCTTGTTCATTTTCCCCATCTATATCAGCCAGCCTAATAAAAGATCTTGCCTCACCCTACAGATTTGGCCTCTTGGAAACAATATGGGCTTCTTAATGTCACCAGCCCCTGGTTGCATTTAGACCTTGGCTGGTTTACACTGCTGGTTGTACAGAATATCCATTGCTAAGGAGCTTCTGTAAATACTAAGTATATAAAATACATACAAAGAGTACATGAATACTATCAAATATATAAAGACTTAAAACAGATTATGATTTTCTTTTTCCAACAAAAATATTTTAAATTCATAAGGGAAATATTTATATTAGTGTTTATCCTTTAAACACAGGGAAGGAAAGCGTTTGGAAAGAAAAATCTCTTGAAGATACCACAGCTCTTTTGTACCTTTAGTTTTCAGACTGCCACTCACATTGTTTCTCCTCAGCCAGCTCAACAGACTAATTCTATTTAATCCTTTTCTTTTTATATGTAAAATGATACAGTTTAATGCTCCACAGTTTAATATCTGTGAAGTTTTATCTTTATTTGTTTGGGAAATTTGAGTCAGATACTCACCTACTGTAATTTCCAAAGAACAAACAAATGAAAAAGGGCAGTCCATTTTCATGCAAATCCAGCCAGCTGTTTAGCTCAGGCTGCCCTTGCCTTCTGATGTGAGGATCTGCATAAAAACCAAAGTGGAGATATGATAAAATATAAAAGGCTGACAATAACATGCAAATCGAAATCAGTCATTGGAAAACTGTGGACTCATTGTCATCAAAAGAATTAGGTGGCAGAACAAAACAAAAGAGCTTTACTGATAAAAGTAACTATGGCATGATTGCTTTAAAATCTACAGATTTCTTATATCACAAAGAAAATTGAAATTAAACACCTCTCTAGACTGTCTGCTTTTAATCTTTTGCTTCGGAGCTGCTTCCTGGCATATTCTCTGTTAACTTTTTATCAAAGGTCATTTATAATCATATTTCAGAGATAAAATAAAAAAATGCATTTATTTCCTTAGTTTTAATCAAGTGTCCAGGAAAAGATTTACACTAAAATGAGAAGCTGAACATGAAGCAATGTCGTCCAGATACACTAAAATACTTAGAGAAAATATTAGTGGCCCCTTATGTTACCAGATCTAGAACTGAATTTTGGGATATTATTTTGCTAACATTTAGACTTGCAATTAAACCTGATGATGAGTTTTGGGTATTTCTGGACCGTACAGAATGACCGCAAATCGCTGAATTCTGATATGCAGCCAGGTGATGATGGTGACAAAGTGCCTCCCACAGCGATAGGCAAAGCGCCATTTTGCTATTAGTTATATATGAGAATATCCGCCTGTTTAGGAAGCAGAAAGAGTCCTTCATTAGTTTATTGTAAGACTTTTCTGAAAATACTCAGCAAAGTATTCAAATTGGTTTAAAATTTTCTTACTCAACGCTGTCCTTCCTCATAGAACAAAAAATGGATTGAGTGACACGTATTGTTTCATTCCAGAGGAACAAAACCAGTTCCTCAAAAATTCCAAAGTAGTTTCATAACTAAGCCAAGTGAGGTAAAGAAACATCAGGATTTCTATCTGAACAGGAAATACATTTAGGTTTTAATTTGCATTGATATTTCATTTCTCTTGATATTTTTTTTTTTTAAGATAACATTAAGCAACTTGGTTATAAAATCAGAGCAGCTAAAATGAAGACACTGAAAAAGAGCTCAAAAATCAGAAAACATAGGCCTTTAAGGGTGCTGGGAAGCCATCCTTAAACCAGCCCGATTTTCATCCAACAACCTTAATATCAGCTCACACCAGCAGAGTTGCTCCCCTCTGGACCTGCAAGTTAATTTGGATATTAACCTGTTTCCCATCATGGTATGTGAATCCCTTCCGCAGTTTTCCTGTCTTCTCATGCTTTTCCCATCACTGCTCCTTCAGATGCAGGCATCCATCAAGCAGCACAAGACTCACCAGCCATTGCCTTCTACCCAGCAAAACGGATCAAAGTGGGAACATCACCTGCCTTTCAGGCTGTGCGGAGTAACAACTGCATATGGGAAACACAGCCTTTCCTTTTGTGTTGGTACATACTTACATTAAAAACTAGGCTAAAAGACTGCTAATACTGCATACTGAAGCATGCAACAGCCAGGAAATGCTGGAATTAAAGGTCCCTCTGCAACTTTAATTTGGCCCTTGCCTCTCTTCACTCTGATGTAGTTGTTAATTACTTGCTCGCAGACAGCTTTATTTTTTTCGAGAGAAACCAAGTCTTATAAGTGCATAGGAATGACTGTGCATGGAAATAAATCAGGATTTTTATTTTGATGATGTCTATACTTAGTAGATATTCAGCAACTGAGTTCAAAGGAGCCAGAAAGATAAAAAACTCTGTCACCATTTAAGGCTACATCTATGCACTGAAATGCAAATCCCATCACCAGAAGTGAACAAGGCCATTTGGGTCCCCAAGGCAGCACAGCTGTATCAACATGCTACTGCGTCGGAGTGATGAGGCTTTGGTGGAGAATACATGATTGTGCTGCTTTGGGACCAAAATTGGCATTTTGGCTCAGCACTGCACACTGCCAAGGCAGCTGCTCCCCTTCAGATGGGCAACAAGTTGCTTAAAAGAAACTGTCCCAACAGCAGCACCCATTCATCAAGGAGTTTTAGGGCTAACATGTGGAAAAAACAAACCTGAGGTATCTCAGTATCTGCATCCCGCATATTTACTGGTGCTTTGGAAATACCTTTAATCTCAGTGCCTGATTGCTAATGTGTGAAATGAGGACAACCATTTTCTACATATTCCTCTACTACTATTCACACAAGTAGCAAAGATTAGTTAATTGTAAAAAGCCTTGATGAGAGTGTCAGAGTAATATCCATGAGGAAAAGCCCAAGGTTTGGATGGTGATAGGGAAATAACAGATAATGAGCATCAGAAGACCACACTTGCTGAAAGAGGAGGAGGGGTTACTTGAGCACTTCAGTGCATATTACAAAACAAAGTACTATGGTATGTGTATATGTAAATATACATATATAAATATGGCTGCATCGGCCATATTTTATTTTCCGGTGCTTGGCTTTACAACCTTTGTATTCTTTTGCAATTCCTATGCAATTTCTCAGACAACTAAGAAGTGAAGACTTAAAAGTGTTCAGCCCACAGGACCGTACAACCTTCGTTCACTTCATCAGCAAAACTGGGACCACTAGACTTGCCTCCTGAGGTACCACCTCCTGAGCTGTACCTTACAACGCAGTCTGTGGCAGTAGAAAGCTTTCATACATGACCCATCACAACAAACAAGGAAAATGTATAATTTGCCAATGTTTGCCCAAACATTCATCACAGAGAAAATTACATGCATTTTGGTGGGTTTCCATACTACCCCTGAGTCAGCAAGAGGTGACCTGAGAGCAGAAGGGAAAGTCTCCTATCTTCACATCCTCCATCACTGCTGATGCTCAGTGGAGAGCAGCCCTGCAGTGACACTCAGCCATAGCAAGAAGAGTTGCTCTGCATGGGTGCCACATCCGCACTATGGTCAGCATGGAACTGCAGGGAGATGGATCAGCCCCAGTGCAGATGGACTCAGCAAGTGAGTTAAAAGCAAGTTAAAACCAGATTTTTAACATACGCATATATGAGGACAGAGGAGGATTTTTTAACAAGAACAACAAAATGCGCCCCTGTAACTAACTACCTTCTCTGAAGACTCAAGGAACTGAAGCTGCTCGGATAAACTGTTATGATTTTGAAATCTGTGAAAGAGCACACTTTCTCATATTCTCATTTAAAAAAAAAAACAACCAAACCAACCAAAACCAACCAACTTACTTATTTTAGCAGAAACTTCTAAAAAAATGCTGACTCACAGCTGGCACAGAAAGCATCACCTCCAACATTCAAAGTCTGCCAAAACTCTAGGCAGATTCAACCAAGAGCCTGTAGCCACTGAAGAGAAGACATTTCAGGAGTGGGGAGATAAAAGCAGCAGTAAATATTTGAAGGTGAATTGTTCTCAGGTGTCCATACTACATCTCTACCCAAATAATTTCAATAAGGGCTGTGAATGCCTTGGTCCTTGTCACTCAGTGTTAGAAATCGTCCTGCTAAGGGTTTTCTCACAGTTGATAGACAAGGTTGATAATGGTGCACAAGAAAGCAAAAGCCTTCAGTTGTGGCAAGACTGGTCTCAGGAGGACAAGGAGCCTAGTAAAGCAAAGCCATGGTGCCCGAACACTATGGGAGGAAGGTATAAAAGGTAAGAAAATCAAGGCATGATACTGTGGAGATGTTAATCATATTGGAGGGAAGGATGCCCCTTTCTTTCTGAAGATCCTGGAGGACCATCTCACACCTGATCAACCTCCATATCCTCTCTTCTGATTTATCTTTCTCAAGTTTGTGGAAGACTTGCTATTCTTTCAGAAGTGACATGCACAACATTAAGTCTGTCATAGTAAAAGCAAATATTCATTTACTTGAACACAATTATTTTATTGTAATCTCTTGCCTAAATCAGAATTTCAGGCATCATGACTCAAACCTCAGGAAAAAATGAAATTAGTTCCAAACTTGAGAGTTTAACAAAAATAAGTGACAGAATCTGTTGGGTTTGGTTTCCGGTTTATAAAACCCAAGTTAATCTGAAAACAGTGGACTAGCAACTCACTTTTCATTTTTTTTAATGGAAACCAGAAATTTCCATCCTGCTGTTTGGGCTCAGCAAATAGGGCTTTAAAGAGCTGGTGAGTGTGCGTGGCAAAGTCACAAAATCTCAACCCTGAACCTATGCTTAAAGCAAACTAATCCTCATAACTATGAGCATTTATCCAAACCATGCCAGACACCAAAAATTGCTCCTACTAGCACTGATACTTTTTGTGAGACACAATCGGTCTCATCAGTGTTGCAGCAGCATCTTGAGCACTGGAGCACACCAGTGATCCCCTGTACTACAGACCATACAAAAATATTCCAACAGCAGCAAGAGGGTACATGAATGCTCAGCACTGAAAATAAGTCATTTAGCAATAAGTATATTTTTTCTTGTCGTTTAGCCCAACATGAAAGTTTTGTGTCAGTTTTTATCCTCCAGATGTGTTCCTAATATTGTCATCGGTAGCAGCAGTTAGTATTATGCCATTTTAATAGAGAAAAAAAAAATCATTCAACTCCCATTTTGAA
>JAVHNF010063254.1:16117-33310 GCA_034783455.1 Micropsitta finschii
GGGCAGGCAAAGTGAGTCAAGGGCCCCCACTTTTGACCCCCATAGTGACCCAGGGTGGGAAGTTACAGGTGTGGAGGGGCAGGCTGTGCCTGCTCGTGAAGGGAATGGTAGTTACTGAGCATAACAGCCTTGTGCATTGATGAGGAAGGACATGCCTGTGTCTTGCCCAAAGAAGCTTTGGTAGAACTAACCAAGAGATGAGAAGCTGGGTTTGCCCTGAGTGACCCCATTTACTGTTAATGAAATCCTTGCTGGGCTCATAGATATACAGATACTGTTACACCAGAGGGCACTTAGATATTGAGTGTTGCCTCAACAGAACAAAAGGAGGGTGATAAAGGCTGTTTGGTACCTGTTCTATTCTAGTAGTTTTGGCTCAGATAAGTGGGGTTTGTCTGCAAGTGACTCACTGTTTTGCTTGCCTTACAGCTACTACAGAGACTGGGAGATCAGCTAATGACCCGTAGACTTTGCTCTACTTCATTCTCTTGCTGGAAGACACGGGTAAGGAATTGATCCCTGGGTAGCTATCTAGCTCTTTTTTGATCTTTATCCTTTCCTCTCCTTCATATTCCACCCACACGTGAGAATGAAGACCATAAAAATGTATTTGATAATTTTCTGGATTTTTGGTTCCACTAGCAGAAGAGGCACCTTGCTGTATACTGAGTGAACTGAGTAGGCTATTGTGCTATAGCTCCACCAGCACGTCCTGTTTGGTTGATGCTCTGGCTAGCATTTCTGGTGTGGGGTATGTAAATTCCTCACCTCTTTGTTGTGTGTTTTCTTTCCCCAATAGCTGTTGGAGCAGCGATGGGAAAAGCAGAAGATGGTGCAAGCATTGTGGCACTGGTCCCTTTCACTGCAGAGAAAGGTAGGGGTTTGTGTGGGTCAGGGACAGACAAATGAATTTGCAGATGTGCAGATCATATGCAGATTTGACTGCAGTTAGCAGAGTGCACGCTCTGAGTATCTGTTTCCTTTCATCTTTGGGGTGCTATGTGTTGTTTTAGGATGCTGGAAAACTGACCCTGAATCCTCTTATCAGATTAAAAATTGTGCACTTTTTTCCCCATCCAGCCTCAGCTGACTTAAATCCCTGTCTCTTCGCCTTTGTGGTATCATCCTGCTGTTGCTGTAGCTCTGTTTATTACTGTCCGGTGGCAAAGGAAAGTGTTTCTGTCTGCAGTGGGAGTCCCTGGCCCAGGACCTGTCTTTGTAACACTCAGGCTGTTTGTTGGTCCTGTTTTAGGTATTTGCTGCTTGGCTCAGATTTACCAAAGGGCAGCAGCAGAAGAAAGATTGCATAGGAAAAGCTGCTGGAGTTTACCACACTGCTCTTCTGAGAGAAGGTGTAACCCAGGTCTTGAGGTACACCACTGGCTTGAAACAGCTGCAAGGACAGCACCCAGCCCAGCATCAGCTGAAGGTGAAAGAGACAAATGATTGTTCAGATACATCCAGCTCTGGTCTCCTCTGATCTACTTTGTGTGTATATTTGTGTGCAAATATGATTCTGGGAGCCCTACATCATGGCTCCTGTATGGATCTGACATACACTTTTGCCTGTAGTCCTGTCCTTTCATACAGCTGAGACTAGAAACTTCAGACTTGTGTTGCTAATTTGGAACCCTTCTTAGTGAAGCTATTTCAAAACTGGGCAATTCTTACCATAGATAATATTGGTGGATGAAACCTTTGCATGTGGCTACTGTCTGGTCTCTAAAGTCTCTGCTATAATGAAGCATTAGAGGCTGCGTCTAGTCCTGTCTTAGCTTTAGCATCATTTACACCTTCAAATGTGGTCTTGTGTCACTTCTGACTTTGAGTATTAGCCCAGCCCTATTGTGTAGAAAGGAAGATAGGGATGCCTGTATTGATTGCTCTCTTCTTGATCCTGGGCAGTTTTCCAAGCTCTTTACCAGGTTTTCAAGACATTGTTTGTTCTGTTGCCTACTGTGCAGCCTGCCTCATTGCAGAAGTACCCAGTTCATTTTTTTTTACCCAAGTATTTCCACAGTGAACCTGCTGATTTAGCTTAAGGAGCTGCTATGGCTGTGAGGTCAGCAGAAATCTCAGTTCCTTTTTGTGGTGTTCTCCCTTGGTGCTGTGGTGTTGCTTCCTACTTTCAGCCATCAAATGTCCTGCTATTCTTTGTGTTGGCAGGCAGCCTACAATCTTCACCAGTCGGTGTATCGCTGTGCCATGCTGTGGAAACAAAAGGCTCTCTCCAAGAAATTAAATAAGCCTTGTTCTTTTCTGCTACCTCTGAAGAAGCAAGTGATGTTTAAAATGCCTGATGTTAGTTCTGGGAGAAGAGGACATTCAGCAGAGGAAGAGCCATGGCCTTCAAAATACAGTCGCCTACCATTTCACCTTGCTGATGAGGACCCAGTTCTCAGTAATCTGTGAGTGTAACGTTCTGGTTCCTCCTGCATATATGTAGTTGTACATCTATGTAGTTCTTCTGTCTGTGTCTCTCTCATTTTTGTATTTCCAAGTTCTCACACTGATGACTGTAGTCCCTAACACTCTCTCTGGCCCTGCATCATGTGGCTGGTCTTGCAGTTATACAAGATCTGTGCACAGTGAATACATCAGCCCACAAACAACAAGAATTTATGACTTTATACTTAAATATCAGCGACAGGTAGGATCAGCTCAGCTATGTACTTCCCACTGTGTTTCTCAATATACAGCTATGAATTCATGGAGCATTAGTCACTTGTCTTAGAACACAGGGAAACATTTGAAAGATGTATGTGATGGGACTTTCACCATCATGAGAGCTGATCTTGTCTGAGTGGCCTAGAGCTGTCAGTGAAGCTCTTTTTCACTGATGCCAAGTACAGGGTCTGACATGATATCTGAAATGATAAACATCAGGATCGTGGCTGTGCAGAAATGGAACTTTCTTCTTGTCCCTTTCTTTCCCCTGGGGAAGCTATTCCTTAAAAATTTCTGATCGTGGGGCAGTTTCAAGGAAGAATCTTCCATGAAGCTTCTCAGTCCAGGACAGGAGCCTTAAAGGGAAATAAGGTGATAGGTTCAAGTTTCTTTAAGCTCGTATATGCTGCCAAAAGAAGTAGTTCTGTCTTGTTCAATTCTGTCCCTTCCACCACTCCTTGTGTTGGCACAATCCTTCATACAGCAAACCAGATTGTGACATTAATACAGATCAAAATGTAGTCTTTAAACATTATTATTGCATGCAAGGGGAATGTTGCAGAGCGGAGATGAATGAATAGCACTGTTTCTTTAGCTGCAATGCCAGCTTATGCTAGTTTAAAATACATCTCGGTTCTGTTTGTTCTTTTCAGAAAGACCATTCAACGAGCAAGGTTACCACCACAGAGGCCTGACTTCCTTCTGGGCTCTCTAGAAGGCAAGGCACTGCTGGGATCTCCTTTTTCTAGGTAGAAAGGCTGTTTTTAAAAGTAAACTAAAATAGGGTGGCTTAGAGTGTGGGATATGCTATGGTTATCCCTTCAAGTCCCCTGACCTTCGTAATACAGAACGTTCAGTAATTATGGGATGGTGCATTGCTCTCTGCTACCAAAAGGCCGTCCTGACCTTAAAACCATCCGGTTTCTTCATAAGAAGCAGACAAGAAAAACAAACCTTAATGAAGCAGTGACAAAGGCCTTTATTTCATTAGTGAGAGATTTTGGGGGCAAGATAGGGCACATCATTTCCTTACAGAATGAATGGGCTTAGGGAATAAGTAAAATTGTGGATTGTTTTTCTGTCAGTCTTGACACATAAACTTGGAAGTTTGGGTTCTGCAGGATGCTTTTTGGCTTGTAGATTGTATTTGCTCCACACCAGGCTTCAGTCTGGATTTAACTAATCTCTGCTGGGGAATCATTACTGATTCTAGTAATACAGAGCCAGAACTGAATGTTCCTGTCTTGGCTGAATCAACTTTGCTGTTCTAAAAGGAGCTATTTTCTTGTAATTTTTATTTCCCCCCAAAGCTCTGTGCTGCTGCTGAGAATGTTCAACAAAGCAGCAGTTTCACTGTCTTGAGTGTTCCGCATTTGTTTATGGCAGCACTCCTTAGCCCTGAAACTGAGGGAGCTGAAGCTGCTCTTGGTATAGAAGCTGAAATTGCTTCTAAGCAGGTGCTTAGACTGAACTTCCATGTGAAACTGTTCTGTAGTTAGCTTTAGAAAAGGGAAATCTCTATCAATTTCCTCTCAAAACACATCTGAGATTGCTGATCCTGCTCCCTCTTTCTCTTGTCCCAAAGCAATATGAGGCAGGATTTTGTTAATGGATTGAATTCAGAGCTCTAAAGAAATTGTTTCAGCCTGGATTAATGTGGAGAATTTGAAGCAGGGCAGGAAGAGTAATGGAAACCTTTGCTGCTCTGCTGCTTTTTTGGTTTGGTTTTGAAGTCTTTGTGGTGTTTTGGTTTTGTTTGTTTGGGCAGGTTTTGCCCTTTGGTAGTTTTGAGTTTTTTTCCCTTATAAACTGGGGTTTCCCTTGCATAGTAAAGCAGCTGACTGGAAAGCTGTATGTAAAAGAATAACAAGATGACTTCATCTTCCTTTTGCAGACCAGAGGCACCCTTTCAGCAAACACCTGTGAACAAATATCCTGGGCAGACTGGGAACTTAATGCAAACACCTGAAGTGGAAGAAAGTACCTGTAAATGTCTGTCTCAAACGGGCAATGTCACTCGATGCTACCCATCTCTTGTACATGCTTTACCACTGTGGACAAATGATGTGCAGTGTGCTACTCAGAGGCCAGAGCTAAGGTCTCCTTCGTCTTTCATGCCTCAAATGAAAGCTGGAGCAGAAATGGTGAGTGTATTGCTGAAGGAAAAACTGATGTGCTTACTGGGCTACTCTCAACATGCATGCTGCTTATTGCTGGGTTTTCCTGTGGAACTGCAGGGGTGGCCATCTGGCTGTTGAGGTATTCTTTTCTTGTTCTAGCTGTCATCCTAAAAGCTGACCAAATTAACTGGCTCTGAATGCCCGAGAGCTCTTTACCACCAGTCTGAAGCAATGCTTTACTATGTGCCCAATCCACATGTATTTCATGCCTTTTTTCCTGGTCTTCCTAGCTGGATGCTTTTCCTAGCAATTGACCTGAGAGTGCTGCTCCTTCGAGCAGTTACAGTTTGCCACCCAGATTACAGGGTTTTAAGAGCAACTCAGTTTAGGAGCAGTGGCTAAGACTGACAGTCCCAAAAGTTGAAATTCACTTCCCCTGGAAGTAGGTGCTTGCATTTCAACCTCCTGTTCCATGCCAAATGGGTGGTGTTAACCTTGATGAAACATCTTCATGCTAGAAATTGAAATGTCTGTTTCTTAAGCTCTGCTTCTTCTGTGGTACTGTGCGAGGGGCTCAGTGACTACAGGGGGTGTTTGAGTGGGAGTAGGGTTAAGTAAGTCAGGTGCATTCTACTTATAGGGCTTACTCAAGAAAACCCTTTGAGGGAAAAACATGGTATCATTTTGACCTTGTAGAGAGGAGGGCAGCCTGTGAGTGGTCACAAAGGAGCCCGTTCCCAAGACTCTCAACAGGACTCCATGGAGAAGAAGTTACAACCAAACTTGGAGCCATATTTGCTGTCACCTGAAAACTTGGTGGGAAAACGGAGTCACCAGACTGCAGGTAGGTCCTCAGATCTAAACTGTAGCAGTTGTATGTCCTCCTCTAGTACATGCAAAACCGTAAGTCAGCTCCAGAAGACATCAGGGAGACAAGGCAGTCTTGTGTGCTTTCTTCAGGAGGTGAAGAATACCAGTCATTCCTTTCTGGGACAGTAGTTTTGTGGATTCTGCTGAATAGGGGCTAACACAGTTCTGGGGATTGAAGGAAGGGAACTGCTAGGGATTGGCTTGATGTGTTTGAGTGGTGGGATGTTCATGTATGTGAGGCTGAATGCTTCCCTCATTTCAGGAGGGAAGAACTCTCTTAAGTTTTCTCTGTGCTTACAGTATGGTTGTAAAGGTGACATAAGGTATCTAAGCACCTCCCAGTATGGTGTTTAGGGCATGAAATTTGTGTTCCATGTGACTAGACTGACTTCGTTCTAGAGATACAAAACACAAAATCACGGACAAACACTAAATGCTGTCCAAGCCAGCATTTGTAGTACTAAATCATTCACATTCATCCTTTTTTGTGTATGTTTAAACCGAGTCTTTGGAGCTCATAATGCTGTCAGGACTCCTTCCTTCTCACTGTACCTGATCTTTTGGGCAAATAGGTACATGTCACTGGGTGAAAAAACCATGGAAAGGACTGCAGGAGGGTCCCTGTTTCCTGTCTACTAACATGACTTTCATTGGCAAGAAGTAACAGTGGAAGTCTGCTCCACTTCCACTGCTTGTGCCTTGTATCTTCCATTCAGTTGAAAGGGAAGAAAGGGAGCACAGTTCCAGAGAAATGATGTTACGGAGGAAGCTGGAAGTTGAACTCCGACACATCCAAGAGCAGATGCAGTACTACTCCAGCAGGAAACAAGAACTCAAGTATGTTGCAAAGCCCCTTTATTTATCCAGCCTTGCTTCATGTTCTCAACTTGACTACACTTTTTGTATGTATCTACTTTTAAACTACCCAGTCTGTTCACAGCAGAACTGTGAATGAAACAGGAGAGTTCCAGAGGTTTTGATTTTCTAAGAGTTCACTCCAGGCAGGAGAGAGTACGTGTGCTACTTCTTCTGCAGTCAGCGAGTAGCTTAATTATACCTTTGGCAGCTGTTAGTGAAAGCATGACAGAGGTATTGGGTGTAATCTGAAGGCAGTACAAATCAACTTGGCAGAGTGAATTTTGGCTTTTAGCTCTTTTATCACGAGGACTTAGCTTTTCCAAGTGTATGGTTGGTGTTTGACAACTTCTCTACTAGAACACATTTACAAAAATGCTTATAAGAAAATGGGGCTGTCAGGAAAGGAAAAGGTCAGGAACAAGCAGTAGGAAATGTAAATAATTTTCAGACAGGTTTCTCTGCTTTCCAGCATCTCCTTTTTAAGACTTTTACCATTCACTGGTTTGAGACAAGAAATTGGGTCTTATTGCAAGTATCAATCACAAGTCTAAGTTGGTTTAGACTGCTGAGCTTCTAATTGGCATAAGAATCCTTTAATCCATTTTATCAGGTCCTGTCAGCAGCAGGCAGAGATTCTACAGCAGTGGCTAGAAAACAGCACACAACCAGAGGACCAAGGTGGTGTACAAGATATTCAGAAAGAATTGAATCAGGTCTGTAAACAGCAAACAAATTCAACTTACTTAAGTGATAATTGCTGTGCTATGCACTTAGCCTAAGGGCTCATGGCAGTTGTGAGCAATTGTATGTGACCTGTTATTAACATGCCAAGAGAATTGAGACTTGTAATGAGATATGGACTGAAGAGCACAACAGGCTGCTGTGCAGATGCATCTTATTTGTTCAGAAATGTAACTCCAGCTCCAATAGATCTTCCTAAGGCTATTTCCAAGCTCCATAGCAGGCCTTAGTAGATTCAGTCTCAGTTTTTTCCCTGAGATTTCTCAGGACAGTGTAACTACACTACAGTGACTGCATCTGCATTGCTGTCAGTGCCCAGGTTTTAATACAGCCATATGGGTACTTAACTGTTAGCTCTTTAGCTAGACAGTACTTGGCTATTCCTGAGTGACACTATCCTGTCACTTAATCGTTCTTAAGTGGGATAATACAAGGGCAGCTAGAGCTTATTCAGTCTTCTATCAGAAAGACTAAATGCTGTCTTGCTGTACCAACAGCTTATGCAGTTCTCTTCACTTTCAGTTGCAGGTGAGGATCAATGCTCTCACCAAAGCACAACAGAAAGAGAGGTATCATGTGCAGAGCCTGGTTGCCCGCCTGCATGAAATCCAGATTGCTCTCAATACATAATGCATCTGAACCAATATTCCAGCTCATGGGTAGGACTCTTTGCTCTTTTCATAGCAGGGGAGGATGGGGATGTATACATTCTCTTAGCCTATGTATGGCAATTTTATTTTATAAATTACATCTTTTTGCTTGCTTTGGTTTGTTACTACAAGTGGTTAAAAACCACACAGGAGCTGTATGTACCTCATGCTGCACTCACAACACCTAGTTTAGGTTACCCTGACATTTCACAAAGATAAGCAACACTGATAAGACTCTTTATTTCAAAATCTTTGCAATTAAACGAGTTCATGTCAGTAAGTCATACACTTTGACATACAAAAATAGCATGCTACTGATACAGTTGAATTAAATGGATTCTCCATGCAGGAGAAATTCACAGCATTATCAGTACCCTCTAAGAACTTTGCTTTTTCACTTCCAGGGTGCATTGCTGACCACTGCATAACAAATGTTGTTTGTTAATCAGCTAGCTCTGCACAGTATTAAGACTATCACAAAACCAACTACTTGCATGCTGAATCCTCTCCTCCTTAGGTTTCTAATAAAGCACATACCAGGTAACCCGTGCTCCATTACGAGGCTAACAGTAACCTTCAGATACTGTGGATGGTGATGCTGAGCATGGAGAAATTAAAGCTCAAAGTTGCTTTGGCTGTGTCTGGGTTGCATAGGCCCCAGTGGAAAAGGGGGAAAAGATTCAGTGGTCTTTCCTGTCATCCACTGGAACGAATTTGCTTTCTAC
Organism: Micropsitta finschii; assembly: GCA_034783455.1. Taxonomy (NCBI): domain Eukaryota; kingdom Metazoa; phylum Chordata; class Aves; order Psittaciformes; family Psittacidae; genus Micropsitta; species Micropsitta finschii. The sequence continues at coordinate 24,749 of JAVHNF010063254.1, forward strand.
TGCTAACATGATTTAGTTAAAAGGCTAGTAGTCATAGCTTCAGCCTCTGGGGTTGATGTTTGCCTTAGTCTTTTCTAAATAGCAACGGCTTAAAAAGTGCACGTTTCTGTAACCTGTATATGACAAAATACTGCTGCAGGAGTAAACTTACTAATGCCAAGAAATTTAACAAGATAGGTGGCTGAGAGCCACTTCAAGCTTTCAAACTCCTCCTCATGTAAAGTGAGGAAACACTGACTCCTGGAGCCAAATGAATTTTCTCCTGCTTGTCATCCAACCAGCCACCATAACTGAAGTCATGGATGGGCTTCATCACTTAGAGGCAGTTTATCATCCCATCTTTCCTGATGACAAGCTAAGCGTACAGGACTTGGCAAACTGGACATTTGTACAACAAAATTATATTCTATTTTCTGCAGTGCATACAAAGAAGATAAGTTTTCCTTTAGAAAATCAGAGCTAGTTAAAGCCTACCATCTCCTTAAAGTAGCAGAAAACTAGCTCAAGCAAGAAAGTAGTATGAGAAATCTTTGAGAAAACAGAAAGGCATGTCTACTCCAACAGGCCCTGGACAGAAAAGTCAGTTTTAAATGTTTGTGTGCCCAGGCTTGAAACAAGTTTATTCTCTAAAAGCAATTAATACATTTAAAACTCAATGTCTCTTCTTCACTTTGGCACCAGTTTCTGTCAGTGCCATATCTGACAGCTCCAAAGTGTTAGATTTCAAACTCTTCTTGACATGGTGTTACAAGAAAGCTCTGAAGTTTTGCTGTAGGATGAAGCTTCAAGCACAGAGCTTTGTCCCCAGCACATTCCTAGCAGGGGGACAAAAGTCACAGTCATCTTTTGAATAAGATGAAATTGGTGCCAGTCCATTACAGGATGGCCAGGTTTGCACCTCGGAGGCAACCTGGAATTGCTTCAAAGGTTCATAATATCTTTATACACAGTCAGTGCATAGATGTACTTCACTCGGTGCAATAAAAATTGGTCCTGAAGTATCTGAAACTGTTCACTAAATAAAGTAATTCTTCAAGCATTTAGTGACAAAGCAACAATGAAGATACATTGCAGGGAGTAAAAACATTTTGGCTGCTCCTTATTGCATAACACAAGAAAAAAATACTCCCTGTCTCCTAACACCTTAATCCTTACTGCTTCTCATACAAACAAAATCTTTAAGGCCTGGAACAGAAAAATAGAACCATAGATTAGGAAGAAGACCCAGCTTTGTCCACTCTTACTTCTCTAAAAGAAAATCCCAAGATGACCAGTTTCATCACATGGAATGTAGACACAGTGTTTTCAGGTTTAAAATACAGTGCAAAGTCCATTTTTAAAAGCACAATGTCAGGTAAAAGAATTGTCTAACAGTAGAAAACCTGGAGTGTGATTTATTGTACTGATGCTGTCTCCATTTTGCATATCTGAACTGTGAATCCATACTCGCCCCCTGAACTTTTTGGCTCTATACATTCACAGCTGCCTTTATTCAAAAGCTTCATCAGAGTTTTTCAGAATAAAATAAATATGAGAACACATTCTTTATTCAAAGTCTGAAAAACAGACCTTGTAGGTACAAGGTCTGACTCAGCCTGTCACTGTCCCTTTAAATACAGCTAATCTCTATCCCTCTCCATTGCACCTGCACAGCCTTGGAGGGCTTAAAAGGGTTTAAGAACAAAATTACCCTGTGGCACATTGAGGGGAGAACAGGAAAGACTACAGGCACAGGGTGGGTCCTCCACGAAACCTCCATGGCCAACATCTTTAAAGGCAGCTGTACCTGATACACCTCTGGTCATTCAATTCTCTTTCTGCATTCAGCAGCATGTCAGTGTAGATCAAATGCTCTCAGGTTTAACATGGCAACGACATTCTTCAGTTTTCCTCACCCAGGTCCTGCTGAGTGATACATATTTGTGAAATGAAACACTCAGTGGTGTGCTAAGAGTCCCTTTGTGTAGAAAACCACCTTGCTGAGAGTTGCTATAGAGAGCCCAGTGCTTCTCCAAAACGGATTTTCTGTCCAGCTTTGAGGTGGAATTTGAAGTCCTTGGGTGCCTCGAAGATGAGTACAATTGTAGATCCTAAGTTAAATTCCCCTAAATGTTCCCCTTTCCTCATGGGGATCCCTTCCTTGTTGTTGTTGGATATGAAGCTGAAGTCATTGTAGGAACCTTTAGAGTAAGAAGGACTGTTGGTATGCAAGTCCTGTACAGAGAAAGAAGAAAAAGTTACTTGAGCATTTCAGTACCCCGTATTCATTAGCACAGCTGTAGACCGTGAATATCAAGGCATTTAATTCAGGAACTTACTTACAATTCAAAAGTGCAGTAGGAATATTTAAACCCAGATGTTTATACTGGAGATGACTCTTTTTAAATCAGCCCTAGAACAGCACTGCTGTGAAATAGCTTAATTTCAGAGTAATAAGATCTAAATGTTTGTTGTGATTTTGTTTTATTATACTATACCAACCTCAACCATCATCAAAAGCAGAAAGCTGGCTACCACGATCTTGCTCACCTGGTCAAAGTAGATGCGAATAGAGCCCACATTAGTTGCTCCTACAGCTGTTAAAGAGAAGAAGCCATGTTTCCAGTCACCTGTAAGGACAACCCGTTCATTGTGGCAGAACAGCTCCTTGATCCAGCGAGCAACTCCAGGATTCACAGACATCAGAGAGCCTGCAATAGTGAGACAATATTCAAGTTGTCTGGTTTGTAGCAGTACTGCAATGCTATCCGAATGGTATTTTCAATATAGCAGTAGCTGATCCAGTCAACAATTCTGTCACTTATTTGCAGGAAAAGAGGCAAATGGTAGGCACAGGGAATGAAAAACAAAGCAGCAATAAAACCAAAGGGGTCATAGGAAAATGTAATCTTTAGGCTCTGTCCAGAAAGCTGCACTCTTGAGCAAGGCTCATGTTACTTTGCATTTTATCTAGCTGAATCACAAGGGAAACTGAAGACCCTTTACATTTGTAAGGCTTGAATGCAATCTGGAACACCATCTACAGTTCTCTCTGTAAAAGAGCAAAGGGTTTATATTTTCAAGCCTGTAAATGGTTCGTTTCAGCCTGACCAGTACAGAAGAACCACCAAATTTTAAATTCCTACATAGTTCTTAAAGTAATTTAGTCAGGTATAGTCACTATACATGTTTCTAGCTATAAACTGCATCTGCTTTGCTGCACTGAATCCAATAGTAGCATTTCAGCCATACTCCTTCAATGCAATCAAGGTTTAACTTAAATCTGGGACTTATTTCTCCAGCATCATGGGAGGCCATTGCCCCTCTTCTCATGATGTTTGAAGCCAAACCCAAGTACTTAGGTTTTCACTAGATACCATGTTTTGTTATCTGCTGAACTAGAGTATGATGACCTGCAAAGAGGAGGACAAAACCATCTGATCCCAGCTCCAGTAACATAACCATTCAGTACCATGTTCTTTGGCAAGCACAGAAAGTTGATCGTATTTTAGGCTACTCTCTGGTCTAGTCTGCAGAACTATCTGTATTTCAGGTACAAATTAAACTGTGATTAGGAACAAGTCAGGTCAGCATGCATCAACACTTATTTCAAAGAACTAAACCAGGCTGAATACAGTATTACCACTTTCACCATTTAGATGTGATTTGATCAGACAAACTATACTACTATAAAACTCATTACCATTTGTGACAAATAACTTTCTGACCATTGCCTGTCATGTAACTGTACAGCTGCTCCACTGGTGTGTCTCCTTCAGCAGTGCCCTGGCCCTGTACCAGGTTTTCCCTCCACAGCTGCTCTGTGCTCATCTTCTAGGAGCGAAGACCTACCTGGGAAATGGCGCCGGTGTGACACTCTCCAGTCAGTGGGGGAGTGGAAGCAGTGATAATCCCCTGGTGCAAGGTAGATTACACAGTGGTAGAGCTCATTCCCCTCCTTTGTGACTAGTTGTTGCTGAAAAGAGTTACCAGGTGGGGCTGGAAAGAATAGAAAGAAAGGGGTTGAAGATACTCTTCACACTTACCTATCACAGATAGCCAGTCTAGCTTAGAGTCAGTGCTAACAGCAGAAGACTGAATGCAGCCTCTATTTGTATTGTTGAGACTACAAAAGATACTTCTTCCAGGAATCAAATATTTCAAAGTGGCTTTTAACCTTTCCAACAACATTAGATGCTATATTAGTCTCTAATTAGATCCTATGAACCAGACAAGACACTCTAAAGCCACTGATGAGACAGAGAAACACTAAACCAGTGACATATTTATCCCTAAATAAACAAAAATCAGACCTGTTTTTGTTGCACACAGTGTGAGAATGTGAGAGAAAAAAACAGTAATCTCTTTTCTCATGATCTCAGAACACTGAAAGGGCAGAGCAGAATAAATGCAGAACTGATGCACAACTCACCCTGGCTAAAATGCAGTTCCTCTGTAGAGATGCGAGGTCCCAGGAAGGATTCCAGAGAATAAGTAACCCCTTTTACTTGCTCCACTTCACAGTTTTGTACTTGTCCGAAATTAAGAATCTTTCCATCAGAGGGACTGATCTACAGCAAAAAGGACAAAAAAGGAAACACATTAGGAATTCATTGATTCCTCATAAAGCAGACATGTTCCTTTGGGGATGAGGGGAAGCTGGTAGAATAAAGCCTTCATTTCCTTTTACTCACCACACTGTGCACACAGCAGACTGGCCGCGCTTGCGGTTTCAGCTTCCTGCGGAAGAACTCACTGAGGTTTCTATAGTGATGCAGATCTTCAACAGCTGCCTCCTTCATGTTCACTCCAAATGTCCAGATGTACAGGCTGTAAACAGGCTTTCGGAGCCATGTCGGCAGCTCCACCTGGTTCAGGCGACCCCAGGCTCGCGAGAGCAGGCGAGTTGGAACCGATTTGTACAGAGCAACCTAAAGAAAGAATCCCACCACATCATTCGGTTCTGCCCACTGACAGCTTTCTCTTACTTCCGCCCCCAGGAAACAGAAAGGATCAGACTGTTTTTACCATCCCCTCCCTTGCATTCAGCAGGTTACACCACACACAGCTGTAAGTCAGCAAGAAATGAGCACTGCTCTTCATCTGCACTCCCTCCGTTCTGATGCGGGCAGAATCAAACTGACTACAACCTTATACTGAAGGCAGAATCTCCACTCCCTTGCAGGCTGAAGATCCACATACAAGTTACTGGAAACGGCCCAGTGCAAGGGTTACATTAAAAAAGACAGATTTCACATGTGCTAGTAGAACACTTATCAGAAGGGTGATTTCCACATCCCAGTATTGTACTGCTCTAATGACACTGGTATAGTCAAAGAAACACACCCATGTGGATATAACTACACCGGTATAAACTTATGCCAGCACTACTCCTTCTCTTGTAACAATGGGAGCTGCTAATTGCAAGAGTACAAAGTGCCTTTATTCCTCTAGAAATACCCTTTGGACTTACACAAAAGCATGTTTCAGTGGCAACTAAACGAAACTGTGGATAAGAGGTATATATATTTGCTGCTGATGTAACTGGACTGATGACAGTGTCTTCCTGTTGGTAATTCCAGCAGATAACTCCTCTGGGGTTTGTGGTTGTTAGCCAAGAAGCTCACATGACCATGACGTGATATGGGGCTTGTGGACCAAGGGAACTGAACCCTCCCAAAGCATTTTGCAATAGGAGTAGCGATCTGCTGAACCCAGTACAATTTCTTTTAACAGAACAGCTCAGCTACATGAGTGGAAGTTGTGAGGTTTTTTCTTAGTGAGAGGCATAATTTAGTCTCAATATTAATTGTATCCTTCATTATTAAGTCTTGCAAAATATAGCCATAAACAAACAGAAGCACACGCTAGCCGAGAGCCTGTCCATCAAATACAGCAAAGTAAGATTCCACTCACAAATCACCATCCTGCATCACAGTGATATTGCACAAGGAAAACACCAGCCCAGTCTTACTTCAGATAAAACCTTATAAATGAACAGTATCTTAAGGTTGTATAAGCTGAAGTGCTGAAGAAAAAAACTCTTTTGCCATTTTCTCTGACACGCATTATAGTGTTTATCTAAAGTCACTTTTGCTCAGTTTAGCACAAATACTGAGAATATGCAGCTACAACTGTAAAATCACAGAAATTGTTAGAAGTTGTATTTCCTAGGAGCCCCTTCTCTCCGGAAGAGCCTGGTTTTCAAGTTGATGGCCCCAAACAGAACGGGTGTTCAGTAAAATCATCTTAAGAATGGCAGTTTTGTGGCCGTTTTGAATCAAAGAATTTGCGTAGTTGTTGCATTCTGGAAGTACATGAATTGTCACCTGCAAGGCATTCTGCACCCTGCTCTCAACAGTGTCAGAGCAGAGATATGCATATCAGCTGGTCAGGCAGGCTTAAAAATGCTCCAAGAACTTGAGGAACAAGCTCTTTTTGAGCAAAACTGACAGAAAGCAAGAGACCATTTCAGTGTGGCCAGGAATGAGAACTGGAGGACGTTTGGTCTGTCTTACCCTGGCCCCAGTACTTCGAGGTGACTGAATGAGTTCAGAAGTTGTTGATTTTCCTGGGTAGAACACTGACTGTTAAAAAAATCCCTTGTCTGTGAAGCAATTGGACATCGCAACTGCGAAGAGTAAAAGCTGAAGGGAACCATGACTTTCATCTGTCTGCTTCCATATTGTGATCACCAGCCTGTCCTGGGTTAAGGATCTCCACCCCACTGCTGCCAGCTCCCTCCAGGATAAAACAGCCAAGGTACACGAAGCGCAAGAGACCTGCTCACACTTACCCTGCTCACAGGCCTCCATCCCACTCTGGTCAAGGGCTTAAGAGCACCGAAAGGCAGAAGATAATAGAGAATAGTCAGAGGCCAAGAACGGAGTTTCAGAGCAGGCTTAGACATACAGCTCAGCTGGCCCAACCTTCGCCTCAGGGCCAGCTGGGGGAATTGCAACCTGCAAGATTACATACACAACATGAGGGTCAGCCATCGCAGCTTCAGAACCACCAGCTTCTGATAGCTGGGGATGATTTATTCCTGCTAATCTTAAACATTGATTCTGCAAGTCTTTTCTCCTCTATTTGGATCAGTTCTTCCCCTTCCCAAAACAGAAAACCAGTTTATCTTGAAAAATCCACAAAAACCCAACAAACACAACCAAAACCAAGAAAAATTCTCTGTCCAAAAAAAATGGTGTTCACACTTTATGAATGACACCCTCAAAATTTAAATGCAAGATCACTTGCAGGTGGCACTTGAAAACGAAGTCACAGCTAGTTCAACTAACAACATAACATGGGAACTGGGACTTTAGTAAGAACTCTTACTGAGGGACAGTCTTATGGAAAGAACAAATACTCTGGATGAGAAATCCTTGAGACCTAAAAGAATTCCCTCAGAGGGTTCACGTGTTGAAGGCATCTTTTCTAGACTGTGCCTCAAGTTGTATTTTGTATCACAAAAGATGTTGGAGTTAAATTTACGCAGACCTGTTGGTCATTCTCTAACTCTGGGAAACAAGCACTTAGAGACAACAGGAGTGGCACTCCTGAGTTAATACAGTTTACAAATAACTGGTTCCAAAAGACATCCCTCCAGGTCTTAAAACCTTCACTGGGTACCACAATTCTGAACAGAGAACGTATGCACAAAGCCAGTACTTCTAGTGCTGCAAGAGTCTAGTCTCCATAGGCCAGTAACCAACTCCTTTGCCTCATAACCAACTGCATGTATGGCTTTTTGTTACGTGTTTGTCCTGACTGGGAGGAAACTCATTTTGCAGAAATGCTCAGGGGGAGAAACTGAACTTGTAACTCTCACAGGGCAAAGCTGCTCAACTTCCTAGGCTCTGTGAGCCCCAGTTCAGATCCCTGCAGGAGCTCTGGGTAAGAGACCCTTCTGGTCCCTTCAGGTTTATTCTTTGACTTTTACTCATGAAGGAGCCATTGGCACTTCCAAGGCCACATGATCAAACTGAAGTCTACTCAAATCTTCTGGGCACTGACTTTGATGCTGGCTAACAGACTGTCCTCCCCATGCTGCTGAAGGCAGCGTGCCTGCAGCCGGGATACAGCTATGCATGCGCCCAAACTGGAAGCAGTATGCTCTGGCTGCTCTGAACAGCTCTCTCTCTCACTGGATTATATGATACAAAGGATGAAGTACAAAGTACTGTGTATGTCCTTCCAAGATGGAAAGAAGCTGAGAAATCAAAAGCAAACATTTTTTTTGCCAACGCTTTCTTTTCAAAACTTGCATGAGAATTCAAATTCCATGCAGACAGGTACAAATGTCACCCCTTTGGGATGCAAAGTGCTTTTGGCTCAGACTTCTGCAGAGACCACAGCTTTCTTCCTTCCAAGAATTAATTAATAAAAACCAAAGAGTGATCTGTGCATCACAATGCAAGGGGGAAGAAAAAACCCTGAGGATATGAAGTGCTGCCTCAGCAGAGGTAAAGCTGCTTTCCCCTCAGCAGGAGGTAGGACTGACTCTACATGGGAATAGGAAGGGACACTTCACCTTCTTCCTCCCATCCTTGCCACCCATCAACCTACGATGTGCTGGAGGGCTGA
>JAVHNF010063262.1:0-15281 GCA_034783455.1 Micropsitta finschii
CATATACACTCATGTATACAGTGTATAGGTCTGTATGCAGGTGTATCCATCCATACAGCTGCAGCACTAAGGCAAGACCAGCCCAGAGTGAGCAGCATCCCCAAGTACAGCAGCAGCACCTTAATTTCATGGCTTTCGTTTCAGCCTTACTGAATGCAAGTCATTAAATAACCGAGCAGCAGCCGCAGCAGCGTGGGTGCAGGATCAGTGCTGCCTTCCAGCTTCCAGCCAGGCCAGCCCTTACCCGCAGCCTCACAGCTGCGCACCGGGACCATTGGCGCACACGGCTGCAAGGAATGGGGAGTGTGTTTGTTCTGGGGGTATTGGCAGGGCTGTGTCACTGCACTGCTGGGTGCGCCCATGGAAGGGTAAGGTCTGAAGCAGTTGGAGCTCAGCAAGAATGCCCATGGCAGGGTGAATGCAGCATCCTTGTGTTTAAGAGGAGGGTTATGAGGGTCTAATATCAACATTCTCGTCCTTGCGATCCCCCTAAAACAATTGCATACAAGCCACAATAAAAAAAAAAACCCTGTGATTTTACATTGCTGTGATTAACACCAGGCTATAAAGCAGTTCCCTGGAATTTTAATTGCTGTATCTCAGGACAACGCATTTACAAGGTATTTGCTATTTACTTTAGTTACAAAGCAGTCTCATGCTACCTGAGATTTACAAGACTACACGTCACAAGCCAGACCTGTACAGTTGCATGAGCAACGACTAGGGGCAGCTTGGAAGTCTCCCTTCCCGACCAATCGTATGTACAAAGTGCATCCCACATTAAAAGGCTTTGGTGTTAATACTGGTGTTACTGGATACGGCAAACAGCTGAGTGAATGCTGCGAATGACATCAGCATCATCCCCAGCCTGAAGCTTTACATCCTGCTCAGTCTTTCCATGCAGCTATGGAGAACTCACCGCAACATTAACAGAGAACTGGGAAAAGGGCTGCCTTCGGCTGACTGCTGTCACATCGAGCGGCGATGGAGCTGGCCACGGCGTGCTTTGAGTTTCGTTTCTTTTAGAAGCCTTTTCTCTCTGTACAAGGAAGTGTTTCCCACAATAGCTCCTCGGCTATTTATAGACGGTGATGAAGACGCGTTTGCTGGGAGACTGACGTCATTCTGACCCCTCTCATCAGTACATTTCATAACGCAAAGGTGACGAAGCAAGCACGTGAACCTTCAGACTCTCACTGCCCTCAGTCTAGCCACAGCTAAAGAACTCAAGTAAAAGGTGGCCTTAAGAATGATGCTGTGGGTAAATGTGACCTGTTAACAGCACCGCTCTTTCGCTGTGATTTACCGAAACGGACACTTAACAGAGGCTGCAGGTAAAATAACCCAGGCCAGAATGTAGAGAGTCTGAAAAAGCCTCAGTAAGAATAAGCCCCAAAGGCCACTTGAAGTGTAACCCATGTGCTGAAGTAATTGTTATAGCAAAATTAAGCTCACTGTCCAGTCTATGATTGTCTTAACTCCTTAGACTTTGTGGGAAGTAGTTGCTATTTGCAGCAGACAGCAAAACTAAATCACAGCTGCAGACTGTATGCACCGGTTTATTTCGAGACTCCATCAAGACCTCCTGCTCTACAGGATCCAATTTACTAATGGCTTTTAAATACCATTAGACATTTTAAGTTGATGCACTACTGACAACAAGTGTTCCTCAGTTCCTGCTGCACCAGCAGTGGAAAATAACCACGCACAAGTTGTGAGATCCCACGTTCTGCTCCCTTCCACCGAGGTCAGTACAGTTCCATTTGGTTCTCTCAAAGCAGCTTTCAAGCACTGTATTATCAAAGCCCTCTTTTCTCCACCCTTTGGCTCCTCAGCAGCCACATCTCCAGTAGCCACAAATGAGCTTGAACGCAAAGTGGCTCAAGTTCAGCAGCAGCACTGCTATAGGGCAGACACAAGTGTCTCTTAGATCACGGGGGGAAACCGAGTCCATTGAAATCAAGCACAGGAATAGCAAACAGCCATTACATGCTCTGGGAAGCCAGGTTAAAAAGCTTCTGTAGAAGTATGTTAAGAGCCCTTAATGTACTGCATGTTTCACACTAGAAAAACACACCGATGTTACATATCTGTCTCCCTTACAAACCATCTTACCATGGCTGGGAGCGCGAGATGATAGCCTATACACACACCAGCCCCAAGGACGTTATTTATGGGGATTATATGATTCTCCACAATCATAGCATCTTCCCACTAAGGTGATATTACTCCAGTGCTGAGAACTGCACCACTTTGCCACCTCCTTTCCTCTACAGGATGCGGAAGGCTTCTTTCAACACTAATGAATCCCAGAAGCTACCCCTCTTGAGCAGTGCTTGCGGGAATAATGTGCAGCTTTAAGTGCACGTAGCAAGGTGTGGAATGAGCTCATGTGGTGAGAGGAAACGTTTTTAGCTGTGAAGGAAAAAGCAATTACTACATCATCACCTACAAGAGCACAGAAAAAGCAGCCTTGAATGGGTTGAAGGAAATAAATACATTGAGCACTAAGAGTGCTAAAATTATTATTTTTAATTAAGTAATTAATTAATACTATTTATTAATTTTATTTATCTATTTTTTAATTATTATTTATTATTTTAGCACTAATAGTGCTAAAATAATAGAAGTAATGGTATTAAATAGCTTTTAGCTTACAGCAGGATCCAGGGGTCAATGCACACCCTACCTCAGGTAGGCAGTAAAATGGAGACTGGAGTTCAAATGAGGCCGAGAGCCCACCAGAGGCTGCCCAGGGATGAGGTGTCAACTGCAGCACCGCGGTCTCAATGAGGCTTCTCTGAAACTTGAGACAAAATCTCTCCAAAGAGCTCAAAGCAACGCATCTTGGTTCTAGTGACAGGCTCGGAAGGATGAACAGTCACACCTGTAGAAGACTTGTGCGAGGGTTGATCAGCACAGAACCAAGGAGGACTCAGATTACAGGATCTGAGTAGGCTTGCACAGCCTCCGAAGCTGCTTCCAAAGGGAAGGGACAAGTCAAGGCCACACCACTTACCTCTTTTGTGTTGCTTTGATTTCTGTTACCCATTGCACAACTAATACACAAGACCTGACCATCCAGGGTTACCTCTCCTTCGCACAATCCCACCCAGAGCCATCTCCTGATGCACAGGAGCCGCAGGGAAGGGGCCCCGGGTTTGGAACGTGTTGAAGTTTGGCAGGTCCCTTCTTCAAGCTGCAAAACACGGGCGTTGCTGCAAAGCGTCAGGAGAGCCGGGTTGGAGAACTGCACTTTTACATAACAGCATCTCCTTCCCTCGCCCACCTGCACTGAGTCAGCACCGCAAGTTCTCCTCGGCTGTACTTTCTGCATCAGCAGCAGGGTACCAGGTCTCCGCAGCCACCACAAAAGAACACATCAAGAGACAGTTAAAAAAAGGATTTTCCTCCATAGATTACCAGGTTTTCTGCAGGAGGGCTTCTTTTTTATGTAAAGCAACAGATAACACAGAAAATTACATCGGGTCTTTTCTGCCCTCTGACTCATGTTCCTAAATAACACTGCTTGACTCATTTCTCCTGACTTGGCTGGAATCTCAGTTTTTCCTCGTTAAACAAACAGAAGTGGCTTTCCCTGTTCCCTTCGGCTTTTCCAAGCGCAGATTCTGAGCACTTCCACTATTCCCAACTGTAGGAAATGCAAACAAAAGCAAAGGGGTTCTACCTGGAAAAGACAGCCCACCTACCTCACTGCCACGGTTACAATGTGCAGAACCTACTCTGAACACACCTATCCTGTATCAGCGACATACTAAATGGACTCACTATATCCAGCCATGAAAACCATGGCCAACAGACTTACTATGAATACTTAAAGCTATTTTCTTGCACATTTATGTCCTACATTCCAACTACAACTGGTTTTAGATCACCTCATGAGAAGCATCAAGTACTGGAAAACATTAACAAGACTGTGATTAAATGAAGCCACAATGGGAACACGACACCAAGAGAGATATGCTATTTTATTTAAAATCAGACCACAGTAGATTACAGAAAGACTTCTTATGCAAACAAATCCACTGTATGTTTCACAACTTGCCAGGCATATAAACCTGCCCCTTTATGAATAGACTGTCCAGGATTACACAGAGGAACTGTTCAGGTGCAGGATGACTCTACCTCCTCCAAACTCGATGTTTGTATGGTAGCTCTATAGTCAGGCTAACAGAATTGTTGATTTTGAGCTCTGAAAGTCATTATTCCAGTTTGAGAGGGCAGAGAAGTCCCAAAAGAGGTCGAGACTGAGGTTGTGGGAGTTGGGGCACTAAATGCAATGGTTACCCATGACTGGACTGCGCCCAGGGCTCTGCCTCCTGGCATCACATGAAAGCTTATATTCTAAATAGTCTCTCCATGGCCACAGGTACAAAGGTGACCTGTGTGGATCAGCTGTGCCACAACTGACTCCGCTTCCTCTAGGCAACAGCACTGAAGTGCAGCAAAACTCATCCTTGAGTTGGCACCCTTCAGTGCTGATCATCAATCAAACAACTTAACCACATACAACTGAATTGGTCATAACTTACAAAACCATACAAAAGACTGGCAAAAGTAATGCCATCCAAAGAGAGCATTTTCAATGCTACCAACACTCTACAGCCGTGTTACACATCGTATTTAAAAGGTTCTTCTCTGCTCCAATTGCTTTGGGGAAGTATATGCTATTTGCAGCAGACATCAAAAATCCTCAAGACAACATTATAATATATATATATATATATATTTGGCAAGCATACTGAGCCACCCCCTCTCAAGTCTCAGCTTGCCTATGGCATTTTAATCTCACTATCTTATAAACAGTGCAAATTAGTATGATTCTAACATCCTAGCCATAGCAGAATTTATTTATAAGCTATAACAGAACAGGAGAAGCTGTTGAAGGGCAACAGGTTGAAAGCACTGACACATCTCTTGCCCGACTCCTTCAGGTTAGTGTTTTGTAGATAGGATTTTAACAGCTTTCCACAGTCATCCTTCTCCTTTCTCCTTTAACGTTACCAGCAGTCAAGTATTTCTTTACAGTTTGTGCGCACATACACACACAATTAATGGCAAAACGTTTTCCGTGAGCAGCTGGATTTCAGTTATGAGATTGCTATAACTGAAACATCACATTAGTTACATTACCTATGTTCAAACTTACCCATCGGTGAAGGCAACTATAAGCTTACAAATAGCAGATACAGCCTTTGTTTCTTCTGAAGTATGAGGGTGAGTTTTCTGTAAAACCAAGTGCTCCTGAAGAGCCCTTGAATTAGAGTTAAGCAATGGCCATTCAAATGATAAAAATGCTATTATCCTAGTATTACAATCACAGGTAGTGATCCTAAGGCACATCAGCCACATGCATATGCAATAATGCATTGTTTTGCTTTCAGACAGAGAAATTGCATTAGCTTTGTCTGTATTTCGCTTGCACAAGAGTTTGTTTCTAGATAAAGTATCCCTGAAAGGTCACGTTATCACAAAAGGTACCAAAAAGAGAGAAAATTTAACAAGTAGTAAAAATATTTCTGGACTCCTAATACCAATAAAGTTAGATACAGAAAATGCAGTGCAAATTCACAATACACTTATCTATCACCTCCACCACTTCTGAGGATGTTCAGCCCTCGGAAAAAAAGTTGGCACTTGATAAGTGTATAAAATATACCTGGTTGGTTTTATGAAGTGTTAGCAAAACTGATGTGAGAGTGTTTTAGTTGTTGTGTAGCAGGCTCAAAGTACGGGTTTCTGTACTCTGGCATCATCCTGGTAGCCCCCAGCTGCTTTAATTCGTTCTAGGACACAAATCATTTCTACAGCAGACTTACGTTTAGCATCCAGATACAACAGTTGTCATCCAAATACCAGCACTAATAGCACAGCAAAATTACTTTGAAACGAGTCATAATTAACCATGCTGATACGAAGCTTCAGTGAGAAAATAATACCAAGAAAAGCTATTACACTAGTTCTTAAAAAAAAACACATCCTGTACCATCACTAGAATACAGAAAAAACACACTTTGCAAACAAATCCAATGCATGTTGCTTCACAAAATTCCCCATCTACGGAAGGTTTCCAGGCTTGCACTGGGGAATTGGTTCAGATGCCAGGAATGCTGACCAACCTTCTGCCCTTTGTGCTCAGAAGGCGAAACAAGCCAAATAACCATATTTTCAGAATAGAGAGTTTCCTGTTATGAGCTTCATTTCAGATTAGTATTTGCTAGCAACCGCCACACTCCAGAGGAAATGATTAAAGGACAATCAAGGGCCTTACGTAAAGGAAAAAGAAGAGATCTTCTATTTTGACCGATGCTGTTTGTAGGACAGACTGCCAAAAATGAAGTGCATTCCAGAAGAATGGTATGAAAGTGGTTTAAAGTAATGCAGGGGCTATGACAGATTCTGGACTGATTTGTAACAGACTTAGGGACACATTCTGTGCAAGCAACAAGTGTTAAGACTTGCCCCCCCCCAAGTGCTCGATTAAAATACCAGCACATGTCTGTACCATGGGTTTCAAGAGTCACATTGAGAGTGAAATCTGAGCTCCCCTGAAAAGCTTCTTCCTCCAGTGGCAGAAGTCAAGAATAGATTATGTAAGACGCAAACAGCCACCATGGAGTTCAAAAAGCTTCTCTGTTCTGCCTGCTTGCAGAGAAACATTAACTGCAAACTCCAGATAGATGGGCATGCCAAAGACTACAAAACTGGAGGAAATGGGCAAGTTAAAAACAGTTCTGCCAAACGAGAGATTGAGGGATAAAATGAAACTCTGGAACTTCAAATGGGCAACTACCTGATATGAAAACACAGTATTTGATTAAGAAATACCCTGCCTGGATTCCTGGAATCACATGGTATCAAAAGCTAAGCACCTGTGTAAAAAAATCCCTTCTGAATTCGAGGTGTGGAGAGGAAAAAAATCAACATAAAAAAGAGAATCTTAATAGGCAAGGACATAAAAATGCCTGATAAAGTTTCTATAAAACCCTAAACTGTCTCTACACCCAGTTTAGTTTAATTTCAAGAGACCAGGATATCAAGCTATTTAGGAGTGGGAAGAGTGCGTACTTCTGTTATGAAAAATCTCAGGTAACAACTGAAATGTAGAAATGAAACTCTTGTAACTTGTACTGCCTAAAAACCATGCAACGTTTTCTGACAAGAGCTTCAGCTCAGCGAGCTCTGAAAACATGTACCTGGCCACAAATGCCACTGACTGGGCACACTGCAAAGGAAGCTGATGAGGTTCACTGCAACTCTTTGCCCAGTATTCAGATGTGGTTGTTACTATCCGAACACCAGCACTGATCAATAATTCTTTAGAGAGACAAACAGCTCCCAGTTTGCCACACATACATCCAGCTGCGATGGGAATACATCAGAAGGGGATGCTGATTTCCCATCTCTAAAGAATTCAGAGCATGATTCCATTTGTAACATCAGGAAATCCACCGTGCACCCTTTATTTACTGGATTTACAAACTTCAGACCCTTTCACCTTCCCAGACAAACCTCGCTGTCAAACTGATCTTTAAAAACAAAAATAATCACATTTACCAAACGCAATTGCAAACCTCTGCGCCACAGCTCAAATCTCCATTGTGCAAAGAACAGAGGTTTCCCATTGCTTACATGAAGTCTCTGATAGGGAGAAAAAGGAAATATAAGCACCAATACATAAGTTAGGCGCACCAAAATATTCACTGGAGGATAAAGCCAGGGTGTGGTGGAAGGCGAGGTGGTCTTTGGGGAAGAGCTGGAGGATACTGTGGTACAAACTGAGATGGGTATCCCGGCTGTGGCATTTGACTTGCAGACTGAACTCCTGGTCGAGGTGGGAGAGGAGGATACGGAGCACCTGGATAAGAAAGAGCTGGTCCTGAACTCATGGCTGCAGTAAACGGAGTAGGAAAGCGTCCTGCTGGGACTGAAGAAGGTGGAGGGGGTGGTATTCGTCGGGGCACAACTGAAGGAGTGTTTGCATCCGAAGTATAGGAATCTTGAGGTGCTGGTGTTGTCTCAGCTGCTCTGGGCTGAGCCTGTGGCTGAACCTGTGGAAGTCTTTGTCCCTTGAGCACCATTTCTTGGAGCTTCTCAATTTTTACACGTCGCAGGTGAGCCAGTTTACGCTTGCTCTGGTACTCATCAATGAAGGAATCCAGTGGTATTTCACCATCAAGAAATTTTTCTGCCATATTCTGTCAAACATGGAACAGCACCTTAGAAAATGGCATACTGCAAAGGAATCTAAATGGTTTATACATCCTAAAAATAGCCTGTGATTTTCTAGCTTGCATATAGAAGATGACTGGCATACTAAAAATTCTGAGCAGCATTTTGAGTTACTTATTATTCAGAAGCACTGGGAGTTAAATATAATTTCTGCTTAAATTTATACTGAAGCAACAGCAGTAAGAACATCTGAATCTAGTTCTGAACATTTCCCTTATCATCAGAGGTGGGAACAGACCAAATTCAACAGCTTTCCAGATTGTCAGCTAAGCTGAGTTACAGCTCAGGACTGCAAGCAGTGCCAAAAGAAACATTGAGAACTCTGCAAGACTCAGTACAGAGAAGCAGATTATTGCTAAGCCAGGCTTCATACTTGTGGCTTTGGGTAAATGATGTTTAATTATTAAGACAGGGGACCAGACCTACAGTCACAAAGTTCAACTTGCCCTGGGAATGTCTTTTTGTGGTCACAACTCAAGGCCAGTAAGCAGATTTTTTTTCCCTGATACGGGTATAGAAAATGTCCTACAGGCAAATCGGCAAACAAAACCAAACTTGCATTAGTCTAAAATAGACCATTCTTCAAGCTCTTGTATCACAGCAAGTGGTGACCACTGGCCCTAGACAGATATGTTGAAATCATAATGGAATATTTCACCAGAAATGCTGGGAAAAAAAAAACAGCACAGGCGTCATTTTTCATTAGGTTACTGATATTTGTAATGGATTAATATATACACCAGGCAAACACCATTAAAGAAAATATTCCATACTGATACACCACGAATTTGAAGGCAATGCCAAGGAACTAAGACAGTTTGGCTTTCTTTTCTGAAAAGGAACATTTTTTCTCTTAAAGAATAAAATATCAGTTGGATAAAAAAAATCTTGCTGAAACCAAATGGCTGTTCACTGAAGTTCAATGCAAAGATCAGAACATGTTATTTAAAAGACCCCTTTTTGTCTATTACATGTCCAGCACTTCACTGCAGCTTTGTACATTGGAAGTCTTCAGTAATATGCATAAGTGGCAGAATTGAAGTGTACTGTCATTACCTCTGTGTCTTCCTCAATCTTAGCCCCCTCTGTCTGAAGCAGTGCTAGCAGTGTCTCCAGTGAAGCATTACTGGATTGTCTATCTGTAATGGCACAAAAAGTAAATGTCAGCTGGCTCTAAGGGACTTTGAAGCTGCACAGCCTCAGCAAGCACACAAATTTCTAAGGCATGTATGTACAACATGCATCCTCCATTGTTCAAGGCAGGATGTTCTACAGTAAGAAAATAGATGAAGTAGTTCAGGAATATTGTCAGAATGCTAAAAGCTGAAATGTAATTACAATGATGTAATATCAAAAGGCAAACCACTTGAGCAAGTGCAGCATCAGATGTACAATACCTCGTGATTCAGTTTGAAACAAGAAAGTTCAATGCAATATTCTGTTTGATTTACGCTTAGTCACTGAAAATTCCAATTGTTTTGCTTTTTAGCAAGGGGAATGAATTTTATCCTAGAGAAGAGTAGGTCAACAACAGACAGGTAACCACACAGAGAGAATCCACAGTACCTGTTACTAGATGTAACAGACACCTAATAAATCATTAGAAGCATGATCTATTTCAAAACTACATGAGAATGACATTACCCTGATTCACACAGCTAAAAACCACACACCAAAAACCAAACAAAACATGCAACAGATTTACATTCTCTTAGAAAACAGCAAATCAGAGCTGCCACCAGAAAACACTACCTAGTTTTGTTTTCTTTATCTGGTATGCTTCAAAAAGAACTTGCAGCTCCCGATATTTTTCAGTCAAGTTTGATTTCAAAGACTCCAACTTTGGCTGGTACAACAGATTGCCTTCTGCCAGACTGCGGTTGCTGGCAAGAGTCATGTCCTTGCTGTGTTGAACATTTTGGGCCTGGAAACGTAAAAAATAGCGCATGAAATGACAGTGAAAATATTAAGTAAGACTAATGGTTATTTAGATAATGTGGCAATATCAAAACTGCTAATAAAACTGCTAAATTAAGCTCTCTGTAAAAATTAATACCGTAGCATTGAACCTGTAAGTAATAACAACACTTTTGGGCTTTATGAACAGCGGGAATGTCTACTGTTTGGTGGGTACAGTCAGCTTCAGCTGTTGCACTCTTTTCCTTGACTTCTTTTTTTCTGCTACACAAAATCCATTCTAACAAACTGTATTTTCTTGCTTTACTTACACACTATTTTGCTAGCGTATCTAGAAGGAATGAGAAGGTCTATGCTGCAAACAGCATGTTGAAATCATCTAAAGTGACAATGTACTGTTGAAGCTCACACAGGGAAGACTTTCAGAGGAACTGCACTGTGCAGAAGGATCTCTTCTTTCAACTCTGAGCACCTGTAAATGAATCTCTTTCTGAACAGGAATTAATACTGACCTGAAGTCACTTTCCTGCACGTTTATCTCCATGTGCAGCAGAGAGCTCATTAAACAGTTTTCTTCTCCAAGCTGGAAACAGTAATTACTTAAGAGAGTTTGTGCTGTGGACAAGGACTCCTTAGAACCCTTCCCCTTTGAGCAGGTGGTGCCCATGAACGCTCTGCAGGCAGAGCTGCTTTTAACCGACCAGAACAGGAACTGCATTCCTGCTGCACTGAGCTGTTTGTAAGAGGCAGGTTTTGATGCCACACCAGTGTTACTGTGGAGAAACTAGTATGGGCACCCATTTAGACACTTGTGCTAAGTGGCAACTTATGTCACCAGAGTTTCTTCTAGTTCTTGTCACAGACTAGTGGCTGTTACAGTCCTGAGAGATCAGATTTCTGCATTCACCTGAAGGTGCTCTGTAGGAATTTTTCTTCATTATTTAACATAGACCCTGCTTCATCCCCACCTCCCACACCACTCTTACTATTCGCCCATGGTGGATGTTGACAGATAAAGCAACAGTTGCTCTAAAAAGCCCCTTTGAATGCCAGCAGATGCGGTAAGACTGCAGAAGAATGTCATCCCTTATCTTACTAAAATGCAGAACACAAGGACTGCATCATTACTGTACTTTGTCCAGAATATTCTTCCCCAACTGTTAAATCAATCCTGGATTGATACCAAAAGCTTGATTTTCAGCTTAATCATTCTGTTTAACATATCCTAGCCCAAAGACATTATTCCTAAGGAATAAATGGCAATTCTCACAAAACCAAGATTCAGCAAGATTGCGAGTTTGCTCATACACACATGCACACAATTTTATCAAGACAGCCTTAAGAGCTTTGGGGAAAGCTGAATGTTTAGGGAAGCCTGTCCTAGATGTCACATCAGATTCATTAAAATATTCAGACATCAAAGAATAAAAACCAAACAAAACCACAAAACACCAAAAGCCAGGGGATCTGATTTCAGATTTTCAGTGTGAATCAACAAGTGGGGTAGTTTTCCATGGCACAACAGACTGATTCCATTAAGCTGCCTTCAAAATCAATGAAACTCTTGGTACGCTTTTCATGACCTCCTACACTAACATGCCACTTCTAGCACACATCACCCCTTGTTAGCCGTAACAGATCCTACTTATGGACAGTCGTAGTTCAGTGCAAACAGAGTACAGTGCTTTCTTCCTTCCACATCAGAAACAGGAAAAGAGAAACCCAAATGAGCTATTTGAAAGCACCAGAAAAGGACAGAATTCAGGTGGTTTTGGCAGCCTGAGCACAGAACTGGGTGCTCAGGTAAAAACAGTTCCCAAACATAGCTACCATGTCTTTGAAAGCTATTACTTCCTTTCAAAGTATTTACACACTATTTTAATCTGCTAAATTCAAAACTGGCTCAATGTTAAACACATCTTTATCCCCAGATGTTGCTCTTAAAATACCAAAGTTTTACCCTCTTTCACCGTGTTCTTGCTAAATCATTTAAAAAACTATCAAGGATAATGCTGACTCCTAAATTCTACATCAATCAAAACAGAATTCTAGTCCAAATTGTGAAAATTGGAGGAGCTGTACTTGCGATGCTGTTTTGTCTCCTCGAGATTCTCACATCAAGCCTAAACAAGCTTCCAGCTCTATGCTTGTGTTCAACTTGAATCCTTTCCAAGAATAAAAAGAAAATCCACCCTTCTCACTTTTAATGCAAAATCATTTAAATTAAACTGGTTGCTTCCACTTGTATCTTCTCATACGATGCAATGCTGGTAAGCCTGTTGCTTCCAGAAAGCCCCCTATTTTATATTTCTTTTTCTAACAATGATGAGGGGAACTAAAATACATGATTTAACAGCTTAATTACTGGCAGCCAGCTCCTTCCGAATCACCTGCCTTCACCATACGCTTCGTTAACCGGCTGTCTTCTGAACTGCCAGCCAAAGAAGATTGCGTGCAAAAAGATTCATGCTTTCTGATGCCTCTCCTCTTTCACCATTTTAACGAGCAAACTACTTACTTCCTTCAAGTGACTTCAGTTTGATTTGGTGATTGTATTTTCACTGCTTGTAAGGCTCATACTTTCATTTCAAAGCAGCTGCACAGTCAGTCTGGGAAGACCAGTTTTATGAGTGAACTTTGATCCTTCTGCAGGATGAAGAACATGAATATTTCCTCTAAAGAGAAAAAAAGCCAGTGAACACCAGCCTGGAAACCCTGGAGGCACACAAACCCCTGGAAAATGAACCTTTTACTGAAATCATATATATGGGAGAGGGAAGAACTCCAGATAAATAGAGAGAATAAGAGAAAACACTTCCTGAAGTCAGATGAGGCTTTTGCAGTGTTTTAAAACATTACTTCTAGATAATTCACCTGCCTCAAGTACCATAATGTCTCTCAGCAGGACTAAGGCGTTGAGGAGGAAGCAAATGCCTAACTTTCTACACATGATCTTTTGAATACTTCCAAATCATTTCAAATTTGTAAAGATGAATAAACATCAGTATGTGATGTACTTTGACTTGTAAAAATAAGACAAAAATTAGTATTAGAACCTACCTATATCTAAAGCTGAGTGACACGCTGTCTGTCCTTAGCACCTGATACCCAGCAATTATAAACTAGTGTAATCCTAAATGCAAGTCTTCAAAATACTTGTTTTACAACTGAAAAATGTGTTCATAATCGCACTTTAAGTTACAGTGCTTAAAATTACACAAGACTCAGTGATTCAGCTTTCTTCATATTATAGCACTTCTAAGGGCATGTTTTTTCTAAGTGAAAAAGAAGCACGACTGACATTTAATGATCAACTCAAGTGTCTTCACTTCCAGCATCAGTCTGTGTGAGACTTCTTTTAAAAATAGACACTTGAAGAGATGAGAAACTTCAACTGAATCTTACTCAAAACCATGAGAACCAGTTTCTCAAATGAAACCTGAGGAGCTGGGGAAAACCCATCCACCTGTTCAGTGCCTTTAAACGCTTCATGTCACTGAAATAAGTTAGAAGTCTCTGGAATTAGTGAATTTATTTCACAACAAATAGAACAGATATAACCTCAGAGCAATGCAACTCAAAATACAGGCATGATTCCACAAACCAGAACAATCTCTGGCATCGATACACGTCTGTGTAATAAACTTTTGTGCAACTGTTCCACTGCATTTGGAAGTTAATTCAGGGAATCAGAAAAGCAAACACTGTGAAGTTTGCCTGGAAAGCCCTACGGGAACACTTTCAACACTAATTTAAAATGAAACGAGAAAGAAACATTCCAAAGAGTTGCAAAATCATCCAAGGGTCAAAGATACCGCAAGACCAGTCTATTAAGATTATCAATGCAGCAAAAGCATGCCTTCAGCATCCATTCACAGCTTTCCACAAGCCCAAGACAATAGCCAAGCAAGGCATAAATCCAATAGAAGTTATTTTGTTGTCAAGATGTGCTGTGCAACAACATTGTGTTATTAGCAGGGAGCTGGTACTGTATCAGATGTTCACCTGCCTCCTGGAAGTGCCATGGAAAATAGAGCTCTTAAGAGACATAAGCAAACAGTATGAGATTCTAGGAGAATTGCTAACGAAACCACTGAGGTCATGAGCACTTCAACAGGCAGGAAACATTAAGATGAGAAATACCAGTCAGAATCACGAGACATGAGGCAGGGTAATACTGAAAAGAACATATGCTTTTCCTTTAACTGCTAAGCTCTCACTATGAATTCTGAATGGCACAAATGGAGCAATAACACTGAGCTGCTTATAACAGGATTTTAATGGCAGAAGGATTGCTCACCACTGAGCAGACCACTCCAACCAAATTATGTGCACTGCAAGAAAATGAAGCCATGGACACGCAGTGGTTATTAGACAAAAAAAGTGGTTTCTGCAGCACTTCAAGCCTTAAGATGCTTGAAAAGTGGGTTTCTTTAACAGAAATAATTTGAATAATTTTACTCAAGGATTTATTTAATAAGCACTTACAAGAACAGGCAGCGGCAAGTGCTTTGGGAATTGAGATTCTTTCATCAACTGTATCTCTGTTTCACTGCACTTTTACAAAAGGAAGAAAAATGCTGGATAAAATTAAAAGAGCTTAGCAACATCTTACTGTTTAACAGCTACTCCAAAATAATGGTTTGCAGCAAGAGTTATCTGTGCCAAATGTCCCCAAGTAGCGTCACTCCTGTTCATCCATTAGCATGTTCTCAGAAGAACTGCCTCCAGAGATGCAGCCTGAGCAAGCAAAATCCCATCTACCCACAAAGCCCATCAAGTGCTTCTATAATTATAAGCTTGCTTTGGCAAGCACCATGGCAAGTAGTCTCTCCCTAGTTTCAAGAAAAAGTCTTTTAAGGAGCTATAAATACAGTTTTGTGTGGCACCATTTTAATTGCTTTATACATAGCATAAATCCACATTAGTTTTAGGTTTCTCTGGTCTTGATCCAGCCTTTATCATGCTCACATTTTCTCTTTCACTTACACATATTTGTAAATAGGGAATGAATTAGGCAGTCACACTGGGGAAGTCTAAGGATGCACGTTTGGAGTGTCAAATTTATCCCTGAAACAGGAGCTGACAGGTGCATAGTAGGAGCATAAAGA
>JAVHNF010063263.1:2172-12941 GCA_034783455.1 Micropsitta finschii
GAATTTCTTCCTTATATCCAATCTAAACTTCCCCTGTTTAAGTTTGAACCCATTACCCCTTGTCCTGTCACTGCAGTTCCTGATAATACATGTAAAGAACCATTTTATTGAGCATAAGAGGCTGTTTGAGTGTACGTGACGAAGCTTTAATCAATAGTATTAATGTATTTAATTATTCAGAGAGAGCTTCCATCAAATTCTCAGTCTTTCTCTCTCCTTACTCAGTCTTTCTGCTGCACCAGTTGTTCAGAGCAGTTCTGCCTTAGTCATAACTAGTACTGTATTTCCTCTTTTCACCAGGTTTCTGGTGTGCCATTCTCATAGTATTTGCTCTATGCAGAGTGCTAGGTATGTTGACAGGCTGGTAGGAACTACTCTTACGTGTGGTAAGGAACAGTTTCGCTTTTGTGCCCTCAAGTAGCTGCAGCAAGGCAGTAGAGTCACAGTTAACTTCAGTCATGCAAGTTCCACTTTGTGCAAAATGATTATAAAGCAGATTCCCTTTCTGTTGAAGCTTTTAGAACAGGAGGAAAATGCAAGAGATAATTTAATGTGAGGCTTGTCTTAATAGGTCAGAATAACAAGATAATGTCTTTTTTTTCCAGGCTGTTAGCAATAGCAGAACAGTTTCATGTGGCAGAAACAGTACGTTCTAGACTGCATGCCAGTGAAGAGGAGGGGAGAAAAAATTATTATTTAGCAAACTTAAAAGAATCTTTATAATTTGTATAGGTTGATCGCATTTGTTAAACAAACCTGCAGGTCAAAGGTGGTCCATAAGTAGTAACAGCTCTTACATCTGATAGTAACTGCGAACTTGGAGGAAGTACGGTTTTGATAGGATATAGAATCGTTTACTCAGACTTCCTAGAATTTCTTTGCCAAACTTCCACATTTATGTCGAGATATTTTTGCTTTGACAGCTCTTCCCAGATTTTTATAAAGCAGTCAATTTATCTTCAGGAACAGACTGTTGTTTTCCCTGATAATGTTAACCAGACTTGTGGTGAGGCCAGACACAGTGGCATTCCAAACAAGTCATAATTAATCCAAACCACCTTATTTTTCAGATGGTACCTGGTACTGTGAGCAGAAAACAGTCAGTGTGCCCTGTTATATAGTTCAGGATAAAAAGGTTCAAATAAAATATGTACTTAAACATTGAAAGTGTATAAAAATATATTCCGAACAGAACATTCAGTTCTGATTTCAACAGAAAAGTTTGAGGGACTAGCTGCCACATGCATCAGCAATAGATATATTTCCTTACGTATTATTTTAGTTGATAATCTGATATTTATAATGATACTAGGATTGCATAATCTAACATTTGCTTCATACTGTTTTTAATCTTTGCAGTAAACTTACATCTGACATGTGGTATGACTCAATCCAAAGGTCATGTTGAAAAGTGGTTTTTAGTGTTTTAGTTGCTTTTATGTTATGTTTTATTGCATACTTTTGGCTTGTACTCTGGAGAAATGCAGGCTGCTTAACCTGTGCCAGTACTTGGAAATAAAGATACTGCTTGCAGGAGGTCATGTTAAATGTGCGAAGGATATGCTCATCTGTCTGAACTCTGTCGCCCCATTTCATGACTAAAAGGGTTATGGAAAACAAGGATTTGTGACTCTGTATATACCACAAAACTCTAAAGGCATTTATTAGAAGATAAAATCATGTAATTCCTTTTTTGCCTTTTTACCATTCTGAAGGTGTGTGAAACAACAATGAAACATGGTAAAGCTCTAGTATGAGAGAACCAAGTGACTCCTGCCAGGAAGCTTTGTTGTACTCCTCAAAGTTGAGCAAACATAGAAATCAAATCCAAATGGTCTGCGTCATTGAGCATTTAAATAGGACTGGAACGTTGTCCTATCCAGTTCCTGTAGCATTGTCAAGCTTTGTACTGGGAATTCTGTTTTTCATCTGGAATGAGAGTCTCATCCCAGGTCCTGTGTTGCATCCATCACTTCTGTAGCAATTGGTCATCCTTATGAACTCCAGTTCTAGTTTCTGGTTAGTCTGGAAGGCACCAAGTTTTGGCATTATATGCAAGAATTAATTTCAACTGAGAGCTCAGTATTCTTCTTAAACAGAATAGTTCTTTTTCCTGCCAAACTGAGAGGCTGAGGGGACAGAAATAAAAAAAAATTATTTATATATAAATGCGTGTGTTTATGCACAAGAGAAGTTGGGGATAATTCTGCTGCTAGTAACCATGTGCTTGAATAGGAGATGCACTTGGGAGATGATTAGTGATTGATTTGTTGTCTTTATGCTGGGCCTGTTCCTTGGTAAACTGGTTGTTCAGGAAATGATATAAATTACTGGCCAGTAAATATGAAGACAGACCATAGTTTTGATCAGGATCTCTGGCTACATTTGAATGATTGCTTGAAACACCATTTTAAACTCATTAAATGAGGTACTGGTCATTATTGATTATAATTTAAATTCTTAAATTTATCATCTGGCTTAGACTCATTTTGATCTGATGCTTTTGGAGGAAAACGTAGTTCAAAGGTTATAGATTGCTGAAGTTAGCTGTACTTTAAGAATATTACAGAGTTGCAGTAATCTTCATTTTTAGGGGATGACTAACTTGATGAATGAGAATGCCTTGAGTAGAACGTGTTGTTTTAGCTGCTGGCCTCTAGTAAGACACACTTTAAAATGAATCTGAGAGCGAATTTGACATATGACTAGTTGCACCATGTAGGCCAGAACGACTGGCAACAACTCTGGTAACCATTGGTGGGAATTTGAGGGTATCTGTAGCCAACCTTGTGATCCTATTAGTCATGCTAAATTTTAAAGAGGCTCATGGAGACTATGAAGAAAACTGGAATTGCTTGTGATAACTTATGAAATACTGACTGTAATTTGAATCTGCCTGTTTCATTCTGTGCCACATTAGAATTTGCACAATCTCTGTTTTTAGAGGATTACCCCAATGGGACATGGCTTGGAGATGAAAATAACCCTGAGATGCGGGTGCGTTGCCCCATTACGCCTGCTGACATGTTGCACATCAGCACGAACTGCCGTACAGCTGAGAAGATGGCGTTGACTTTGCTTGATTATCTCTTCCATCGGGAAATTCAGGCCATTTCCAACCTTTCAGGACAGGGGAAGCATGGGAAGAAGCAACTTGATCCTCTCATGATTTACGGAATTTGCTGTGAGTATGATAATGAAACTTTGGAATTTATCCTGTGTTGATGAGGCAGAAACTATCTGCTACTTGCAGTTAAACTAGATTTTGTAAGAAAGGGGTATGTACTGTTGTTACCAGACAGATGCTTTGTTAGTTTTTGTTTATGAAGGATTCCTAATGGGCTGGTTTAATCTGGTTTGTTGTGGGTGTTCACCAGAAATTCTTCAGTCTTGAAATCTGAATTCAGATTTTTTTGCAACTACTAGCTGTGAGCACACCAAGTGTGGTAAAAATCAGATAAATATTACTTTCTCAGATAATGGAACAAATAATGAAACAAATTATAAAAATTTAAATATTGTTCAGGTGTCCAAAGCACTATGGTCTCGACTCTTAGGTTTTTATTTCACATTTTTTGTGTATTATTTCAGAAGACTTGCTTACACTGAGATAGAAGAAATTTGCAATCCGTACTAAAGGAGAGATTAAGCTTCATAAAGTCTGTGGATTCATAGCAAATGCATAATTAACGTCCTTTGGTCTGCTCCAGTGTGCATGGGTCTTTTGGTTATTAAAGCTATTATATAGTAATAAACAGATATTACTTATATTGAAGATGCATTTTTGTCAATTTAAAAGGAATGAAATATGTTTTGCATATGTTTCCTGGGTTCAGCAGTAGCAGTCATTTTTCTAATTCTTAGTAGCTGGTGTAGTGCTGTGTTTTTGGCTTTCAGCCTGGGAACAGCGCTGAAACACCGGTGTTTTTAGTTGTTGCTCATTAATGTTTACTCTGACCATGGACTTTCTCAGTCTCATGCTCTGCCAGGGAGGAGGGGAAGCTGGGAGGAAGCAGAGACAGGACACCTGACCCAAACTAACCAGAGGTATTCCATACCACAGCATTTCATGTCCACTATATAAACTGGGGGCAGTTACCTAGAAGGGTTAGATCACTGCTCAGGTCAGGTTGGATATCAGTCGGCAGGTGGTAAGCAGATGTATTCTCTTGTTATTTCCCTTATCATTATCATTATTGGTGGTAGCAGTAGTGGTCTGTGTTACACCTTAGTTACTGGACTGTTCTTATCTCAACCTGTGGGAGTTACGTTCTTTCAATTCTCCTCCCCATCCCTCCAGGAGCCAGGGGGGGAGGAAGTGGGGGAAGTGGGGGAAGTGAGAGAGTGGCTGCGTGGCTGGGCTTAAACCACGACAATGGAGGTAATGAAAAGATGATGAGAGTGATGGATTAGTATCACAGAAGTTACATTACATCTAAATGCTAAGACTCACAGCATATTGCTAAGCCACATAAACAACAGGTAAAGTTAAAACAAATTCTTGAGTGTGAAAGGAATAAATGAAACTCAAGATCTAGAACTACAGTACTCCAGGCAGTCAGAGAAGCCAGAGCCAAAAAAGTGCCTCTATAGCAAAATTAAAAGTCATCATAATGGAGATAACTCCTTAGCAATACTTACACAATCTTCTTACAGGATGCCAAAGCACAGCAGAGTATGTCATTCTCTTCATGCCACTTGCACCTACATGAAATGAAGTTCAGGCTTATTTCAGAAGCATCAGCATTTTTAAGCAACATGAATAGCTGGGTCTGGTCAGAAAAAACAGGAACAAATATTTAAGATTTTTGGCTCAGTGACCTTACGGTACCTTTACAATTTCACAGAGGAGCAGTACTCAACAAGGAAGCACTAAGTGGTTTATGAAGAGTTAAAAGGCATGCATAAAGGCAACCTGCTTCATGCTGAGGTGGGAGGAAAGAGAGAAAAGAGAACCCTGTAAGACAGAAAGGATTTAAAGGTAATGATTTGAAGTTTCACATTAATGTGAAACTGTTCCTTTTAGTATAAGCACTTCACTTTCCTCTCCAAATGTGTGCTTTAAAATACATTTTCCCACTCTTGAGGTTTCCCTCCAATGTGAAAAAATAAAAAAGATAGTGTGACAATAATTATCCCAATGGATCTTAAAATCCATACTGTAAGGAGACTTCAAACAATAGCATTTTCTTATTTTAATGATCTACTAAATTTTAAGATCAAATTATTGGTTCTTACAGTAGCAGAGGAAAAGTTAAAGCATATTTCCAAGCCAACTGTGACCTGAATAAACACTGCCCTGAAACACCACAAGCTACATACCACTTAGTTGTACAATACAGAAGAATCTGAGAGCAGGAAGAGCTTTACTGTCCAAGACACATTAAAAAAAAAAAACAAAAAAAAAAACAAAAAACCACCACCAACAAAAAAAAAAACCAAAAAACCCCCCAAAAAACCCCAAACCAACAAAACTCAACAAAACCCACAACCAAAACCAAAAAATAAAACCAAACAAAAACCCAAGAAAAAGCAACACCACAAAGAAAACAAAAAAAAACCAAACCCCACCAAAACCCCAAAAGCAAAACAACAAAGCAAACACACAGAGAGAAAAAAATCCTACAAAGTAAAAACAATTCCAGATATGTAAAAAAGAACACTCATTCTGAAAGAAAAAAGACAAGACTGAACTTTGAACACTGAGGCTTGAGAACTTGATTTGTACCACTAGCAAATATACCGCGTCCCTCATCACAGCAGCAGCATGAGGCATTTGACATATAGTAACAGCCAGATCCCATCAAAGTTATACTTCTAAGAGTCTCAATCTTACAACTTTTATGATTTCCAGTTAACCACCACAATATATTTTATTCCTGTTTTGACCCCCTCCTTTAAATTAGGGCTCAGACTCAGCACTAAAAAGCACTTTACAGTTGTTTTGGGAAAGAATATTCATTTCCAGGTGTACCCATAATGTAACACGAAGGATTCGAAGGCTTGCAGAACATTCCAGCCTTGCAGTTTACAAGCTGTACCATAAGGCACCAGGACACACCAGGCTAATATATGCTTCCACAAAGAACACAACATACCTGGTATTACTGGAGAAATCCCACAGGAAGGCATCCAGTTCTCTACACACCCAAGTCTTGGATGGCTCCTTTTGGTATTTCTTCTGGTGCAGCTCTATTACCAGGTCCTCTACATCAAGGAGCTTTAGGTGGCTCTCAATGCCTATAGCTCAGAGAATACCCAGGTCAGAACAGAAGTCAGTGAAGGTATAGTGGAAGGTGTCCCTGCCCATGGCACAGGGTTGGAATTATATCATCTTTAAGGTTCCTTCCAATCCCAACCATTTTGTGATTCTATGAATATTCTTCTTAGCTCACTTCTCAGTCTGTTCATTGTCCAGCCTCTTACCAAAGCATCAAAGATCTGGTAAAGCTTAAGAAGTTATTCCACCAGTGGTTTTACTAAAACCTGGCTTCTTAGCAAAGTGGGCCATCTTATATTCCCATAACTTCCCTCCACCTCAATAATAATGTTATCCTGCTTGCAAGCTAGCTCTCCTCAGAAGCCATTAGCTTTGCCATGTGTTGCTATCCACTCCCCTTCACAATAATCTCACTGCCTCTAGTGCTCCTTTAAGTGGCTGAGCAAGAGAAGACTATATATTCTCCAGATGTGTTCATTTAGCCAGTAAGCTGCTCATGCTGCTGTTTTACTATCACTGGTGGGGAGGAAAAGAGGAAGCAGCACACAAAACAGTTCTAGCTATCAGTACCAGCTTCTATGAAATCTTTAAGACCCCAAAATTTTTGACAAATACAGCTGTCCATGAGTACCTAATCTTTCTCTGGGGAGAAGGATAGAAGGGGGAGGCCAAAAAATGATCCATTTCTCACCTGTGATGCTAGCCATTCGATTGAGACACCAGCTAATTCGGAACTTGTCATTAGACTAGAGGAAAGAAAATTTCAGCTACTTTGAAGTACAGTACGTAATTCTGACATCCGCAAGACTTTTGACTATGTCTGAAAAGGTCACCTCCAAAACAAAACTCAATGTCTGTGGGACTGAATGTACAATCTTCCTGAAAATCATCTTAAAGAGGAACCCAATACCACAGAGGCTTTCCAACCAAACCCCAGGAGAAATTCTGGAAATTAAAGGTTAACCCATAATACATCCCTTAATCCCTTAAGTACTCTATTTTTTTTTTTAATGTGTATTTTTTCAGAGCTCCCTATATTTATCAATGGAGCCCAAGATCTTGACCCTCCCCGCCTTTTTAAGGATATTAGGCTTAAATAGAAAAGATAATATAGCTACTATGAAGCTTAAAACAGCTCTAAGTCCTAACATTTAATTTTGCTTATTGGCAAATTAAACTTGAGCAAAAATTAACATGCATGGTATTCTCATGGGGAAAGACAAAAACATCCCTTAAAAGAGTAGGACTGTCTATTATTCAGCACAATCAATTCAGTGTTGATCTTAAAATCCCTTAACCCAAGTCAGAACAACATTAGAGACCAAGTGAAATGCTGATCAGTAGACCAGAGCCAGAAGTGCAGGCTGAAAATAAGAAGGCAGAAAATTAGGTCTTTGCTTTATGGAATTGGAAAGCTTTGGAAAAAGAGTATCCTTTCCCATTCGTGGGCACACTGACTAGGTTTTAGAGGGGTATCTTCTTGGTCATCCAACAAAAGTGAAATTACAGGTTTTGATTTAAAGCATTTTGCTTTGACCTTGACCATACCCTGCAGTAAAAGCGAGGCCAAACACCTCTCGCTGGCTGGACAAACTCAAGAAGTTCCCATAAGACAACTGCATAACAAGTACGTGGAAGATGAAATCCAGATACAGGGATCTTGTGAGTGGCATCACCTGGGTAGGACAAGAAACAAATTACAATTAGTCCTGCTTCCTTAAATGATGAGAGCTCCCCCCACTTTTTATCTTTTTATATACATACATGTATACACAAAAGCACACCTCCTATGCCCTACAGGCAGGGTCTCAGATTAAGCTATTAAAATCTGCTTCTTTCAGCAGAAGACTGGCGAGTGTGGGCTGTGAGCAAACACGCACACACCTACCCTTTTTAAAAGTCCACTATCTAACTGTCTGATATAGGAAAACATAGGCCAAATTTGTTCCCTTTATACACAACAGGAGGAAATATCCTAATAAAACAAGCTGGAATCTATAAACACCGAAGAGTCCCAAGGGAAAGAAGGCAGGCCAAGCCAGACAGAACAAAGTTAAAAATACTTTTAACTTTGTTGATACATGTAGAGATGCAAAACACAAGTTCTATATACAAACAAGTATCTTTGAGTTAACCAATTCTGAATTAGCACTTCATGCTGAAGATACAGACTATCAAAGAAAGGATGCTCTGCTCAGATAGCCTTGAAAGCTTTTGAAGCCATACAAGGTTGTCCCATTTAAGAACATACTGCAGTTACTATTGAATTAAAATAGAAAGACAGAATACAAGTAACTGTCATTTTGGGTGTGTGCTCTGCCATTTGTGGGTACAAGAAACATAAAAGGTGAGTGTCACAAGGTGCTCTGTCACTCCATTCTCTTTGAAACTTGCCAAATTCCCAGCAGGAGAAACTGCAGGCTCAGAAGACATCTGGATACAGATGAGGTAATCTGAGTCTAAGCCTGTACACCTCTGCATACCATTCTTTTTCTCCAGTGATACTCACTAGCAGCCTGGCAGTGGTACCGAAACCCACGTGGTGGTACTTCTGCAGAAGAGCAGGAGAGATGGAAAAAACAACCAACCATCATACAACATCCATTATGAGAGATCCTTAACTCTGAGCTAGGCACCATAGTTTCATGTACAGAAAGGAACAACTTAAACTTACATTATGGCCTTGCGCAAGTGCCACAGCTATTTTTGAAACAAGTTCTTTTCAATTACATGCATTTAAAAAAACAAGTATATTGTATAGTGTGTGTGTGTTTAGGTCAAATCAAGACAAACATTCATCACCATGAAATATAAAGCACAAACACCTGAATGTCCTCCCGGATTTATTCTATACTTTTTGAAGCTTCTTGCATTCCTGATGCTTAAGTCCATCTCTTCAGGCACAATCAGCACAGCTCTGATATTCTAGTAAGTCCACTAATAACCACTCTACTAACCACTTAGAATCAAAGAATAAGGCCTATCTGAATACCCTAAAGCTAATCTGGGCAGTAGTAACTGACATTAGAAAACTTCCCTCTCACCACAAAGCAACATGAACTATGTCTTGTCTCCCTTCCTTAGAACTCACCTGGTTCTATGAAGTGATGGAAATCAGCCATTATGCCATCCTGCAGGGAGTACTTGACACACCCAATCTCACAAGGAAGGAAGCGCTGTTCGCAGTGGGATGGCAGCTTGCCATGGCTGTAAATGTTCAGGAAGTAGAAAATGTCTACAAGTACAGCTGAAAGGGAAAAAATAAATTCAAAAGAGCCACCAAAAGTTATAGCAAGCCATCCTGGCCACACCTCATCCAGCAACAGTTTCAGTGTGCTTTCTTACATGAGTGTATGAAGGAGGGTAATGACCCAGTAAAACACATAGCTCTTCCTCTGTATTGCAGGCAAGGTAACTAATACTTATGCAAGAGTTGGGCATCTTGATAGCTCTGGTATATCTTCCATAGATGCTCATGTGTGTAGAGACAGGGTCAGAATAAAAATTAAAATAAATAAAACCACTTAAAATTAGACCCCAAACCCACAAGAACATTGAGAGGCCTGGAATCCAACTATTGCTTTTCATGACAAGTCTCTTCACCCTTTAGGAAAATAAGGTTCGGGGGGGGGGAGGGGACAAAACCAAAAAGCAACCCAATCAGAAACTACAAAGCAGCCTCACAAGCCCAATTCAGTAATTTACATAAGTCTGATAATATTCTCAGGTAGGAGGAGATAAGAAACCTGCCAATTAAAAAGACTGCTTCTCCTCTGCCAAAAACACTCCCAAAGAAGGCAGCAAGAACACCCAAGGCAAATGTTAATAAAGATTGTTTACTAATTTAAAGAGCATCCAACTATGAAAAATGTTTCACAATACACCTTAATCCTTCTCTTTATGAGCATCACCTAGTATTCTCACTGAAATTTAAGGTAGCTGTTTAAACCTTATGCTTAAGCTTTGTCTCTCATCAAAAAATCCTACATTTCCATCCTGAGTTCAGTGGTACCAGTCACTTCTTAATGCTGTGTTTTCGACTTTAGCCTTGGAACAGTACTGATAACACACTGATGTTTTTAGTTGTTGCTAAGTACTGCTTATTCTGATCAAGGACTTTTCACTCTCATGCTCTGCCAGTGAGGAGGGGCACGAGAAGACAGGAAGAAGCAAAGACAGGACACCTGACCCAAACTATCCAAAGGGGTATTCCATACCACAGCACATCATGCCCAGTACAGAAACTGAGGGGAGTCACTCAGAAGGCCCAGATTACTGCTCGGGTTGGGCTGAGTATTGCTCAGTGGGTGCTGAGCAATTGTATTCTCTCCCTTTGTTATTTCCCTTATTATTATTGGTGGTAGTGGTTTTGTATTATACTTTGGTTACTGTACTTACCTCAACCTGTGGGATTTACATTCCCACGATTCTCCTCCCCATCTGTCTAGGAGTGGGGGGAAGAAGTGGGGAGAGTGAGCAAGTGGCTGTGTGGTTCTCAATTACCAGCTGTGTTTAAACCACAACAATTTCCTACTGAATAATAGAGATC
>JAVHNF010063266.1:2137-18639 GCA_034783455.1 Micropsitta finschii
GCCTCTCGCTCTGCAGATCTAAACACAGACCTGGCACATGCAATGTGGCTGATACGGGAAGACCTGACCATTTTCCTGACCCTGGGCACAGGGTCTCTCTGCAGAGCATGGCAGGATGCAGGGTGATGGGTGTATGCCACGCTGGTACCGCCACAGCACACCCATCCTGACCATGTGGCAGGTAGAGGCACGCTTGGGTCTGTGCTGAAGACCACCATTAATTTATCTGCTGCCTTTCAGAACTTACTTGTAGTCAGTGGCCGAGCACAGGCTTGCAGCCAAACAGTTTGGATGTGTGTTGAGTTGGAGTCAAGTGTGCCAGCCTGCCCCAAAAGACAGACACGGCAAGACAAGCTGTACTGGTGCTGCTGCCTTTCTCTTCTTTTGTTGCTCCATCTCCCTCAGCTTTTACTCACTGCAGCACAAGTCAAGACCTGCTGCTCCTCTGGGCAGGCAGTGTTTTATAAAGCATACTGGCATGGCTGTGGATGGTCCGAAACTATTTCTGCTTTGGGCAGGAGTCACGAATCAGTGTGCTGGGCAGCAGCACACCAGTGAAATGGAGAAGTTTGGCCTGCTGCAGGCTGACATAATTTGCTCTTTTGCAAAAAAAAATCACTTCTTTGGACTTTTCCTGGTGGCAGGAGGTAAATATTGACAAACATGCTGTGGCAACAACCAAACTAATGAACATACTGCAACAGAAACCTCTGAAACGATTTAATGCAGTTTTGAATGGCTGTGGTTTGAAGTCAGAACTGGGGGCACTCTGCAGACTGGGGGCACACTTCTGTAGCTGTGTGAGGGACCAAGTGCTCACGTCCCCACGCTGCAGGCAGGCGAGCTGGGGCAGTGGCGCACATCCATAAGCCAGGCTGTCACACACAGAGAGCTGCGAGCACTGGGGTGAGCTGGCTCCCTGCCTGAGGGTGAGACCAGCAACAGCATCCGCCTGCTTACCTGGTATCTGTCGGAGTGATGGATGTCATCTGAGGAGTGGGGTGATGCTGTCGGAGAATCTCCTTCTCGCTTGATCGAGGCCGACAACAAAATTGACTGCAAGAGAAAGGAGAAATTTATGCTGTGAGTGTTGCTGAGCTCTCTGCCCATTGCTAAGCTGTTCTCAAAGCCATGGAGAGCATCTGCTGGGCTGTGGGGCTGTGCTGGGATGGACTAATGGGATGGGTCTGCTCTTCCCAAGGGACCCTGCCCCATGAAGGGACTGGGATGCAGGATCTAGCAAAGTGCAGATGCATCAGGCAACAAAGGGATTGTCATTTTGTCCTCAGGTTTGGGGACTGGGGGCAGCAGAATCAGTCCCTGCTGGAAATGCTATGTGAGGACCACACCAGAAATCCACAAGGTAAAGGTGAAGACATGCTGATACGGAACAGGGCTTATGGGCTCTCATCCACCCCTCTAAGTGCCACTAAATCTCTCAATAGCTTTGTAAACCGCACTAAAGCTCTCAGCACCTTTTCAGCACAACTACCTCTTCCTTCTGTAATGATGCTATTTATTTTAATAAGTAGCAGAGAAAAAAAGGGCCTTTTAGAAGGTTAAAAAGATCAGTGATATTTGAGACCTAAGAAATCACTGATAAACTTCAAGTCAATAGTAGGTAAGTCTAAATTCTACACACAGTGAACTCTAGTGGGAAAATTACTGCAGGAGTTTGACAGCATCTAAAAAACCGTACCCTGAGTTGCAAGTGAACTTTATTATTAGGAGAATTTGAGGGAAAAATGCAATTCAAAATTCTAATTTAAAATATAAATTAGCTAACCCGGGCTAAATATAGTCCAATACATTGTAAAACAAAATGCGCACTGGAAACGCTGCTCTCCAGATGTTTGTTTCTGAGAATCAGCTGGCAAGATATGACAATAAATGACTGCTCGGAGATGTGTATGTTTGCAAAGGGAAGTGTAGATATCATCTGAATTGGACAGGTCAAGTGTGGTGACAACATTATTAAAAAGCATAATACCTTAGAGAAAGGGAAGTATTCCAGAAACGTTTGCCTCTGGGCTGAAATGAAACGTGAAAAAATGTGCATTTTTTGGAAAGATATGAGCAAGTGGGAAGATGACTCAGCATACAAATGGGTTCAGTCAGCAGGATGCGATCCCCTGGCCTCGGACAGCTCTCCCAGTGAGAAAAGCTCAGTCAGTGTGAGCACGGAGGGAGGGCAGGCTCGGGATGGAAGAAGGGAAGGAGGATTTGGGATGCTGGGCTGAACCCCATGGGCATGAGTCTTGTCCCTAGGGCAAACCCCACATCCCTGTGGGTCTTTGCTGTAATGCATAGCTCCACTAGCTTTGCAGAGATGTGATGTCCTGAAAGGATGGGGGAACTGCCAGCCTGTGGGGCTGTCAGCACCCAGAAGAGACCAGCCTCTGCTTCCTAGGGGAGACACAAGCGGAGCATGGGGCTTTCTAGCCTCATGTGTTGGCTGAACCCAACTAGTGATGGGTTTTGGTGAGCAGCTCATTTATGCCTGGAAAAGCCCTCTGATAACCATGTGAAGCCACCAGGGGAATTTCTGCAGAGTGCAGACCCCAAGATCCTGCTGTTGCTTTGTTTCTTTATTTTCTAAGCAGAGAACGAGGACCATTTTTGAAGAAGCAGGGTTGCACAAGTCCTATAAAATGGAGAGATGGGAGCTCAAAGCTTTCAGGTGTGACTCAGAACAACATCCCAGATTACAGCAGTTTTAATGCCCTTCCCCTCTAATAAACCAACGGAGCTGGGAGGGTTAAATCTGTTTTGTCTTGCAGTGTATTCTAGAGAAGGGGGAAAGAATACCCATCTCCCCATTCCTTGGCGACAGACAGACAAACCCTCCCCCACTCCAGCTCCCCCCTCAGCTTCTGGTAGCTCTAATCCAATATTATTATGTGAAAAATGGTGGGGCTAGCTATGGAGACAGTAAATTAAACGTTATGTATTAGTTTTTAGCATGTGGTCCCGGGAAGAACGCCGGCCCCATTTATTCCACAAACCTCCTGAGCACCATGGCGATGACCTCTGGAAAAACGCAGGGCTAAACTAATCCCAAAGATGTCAATCTCGAGGCCTCTTCTACATACACTTGCAGTTTAGATTAATAAACTGTCTATTTCTAAATTGTGTGCAAGCACTTCAATTCTAAATACCTCGCCGGCATGTTAAACACAGCGTTAGAGATGCCAAGTCACACTTCCCCTTCACTCTTAGGAAACTTGACTTCATTTGTTTTTCTCATTTCCGTGCGCTGTGCCACGCTTTGCTGTTCAGGCAGCTGTGGGAGCAGGCAGGGATGCAGGCTTTGGAGCTAAGGGATTAGGAAAGGCACTTGCCATTAGGATGGCTTTCATTTCTGTGGTAGGCCATACTCTCTAAAAGAGGCCATCGGAGTTTTGACTTCTTTTTATCCCAGATTGCCATTTTGGGGCTGTTTTCCAATGGCTAAATGGCAAGGATGCTTGGCCACAGCACGCCAACCCAAGGATTTGCTGCCCTGTGGACCCACACAGCTCAAACCCACTCAGGTCCTGGCAAGCAGGGAAGGGACAGAGATATAATCCCCATTCCTCTCTGAAGCAGCATCTGGGAAGATAGCTATGGAGGGAAAAGGCAGCTTTACATGCTTACACAGCCGGGTAAACCCAAAT
The DNA here is from genome assembly GCA_034783455.1 of Micropsitta finschii. NCBI lineage: Eukaryota > Metazoa > Chordata > Aves > Psittaciformes > Psittacidae > Micropsitta > Micropsitta finschii. Next base: position 5,794 of record JAVHNF010063266.1, read on the forward strand.
TCTGGCATCCCATCCCAGAAACACAGTGCTGGGTGCTCTGCATACAGACAAGCGTGCTGTATGGCTGTGTGGAGATGCTCCCTTTGGCATGATGGGGACGAGCCTTGACACTGAGATGTCCCTTTTCCCCCTGTGGAAAGGCCACCAGCCAGCTCATCCCTAACTGGTTGCCAGTTCAGCCCAGCTCCCTTTCAGGGTGCATGTGAAATGGGTGAGAGCCCATTCTGGTCCCCCTTACTCTGGTATACCACAGCTCCCAGCATCAAAGACAGAGCAAGGGCCTTGCGTGAGTGGTCATGCAGCCTCATATTTCTCCCTCCCTTTTAAATCATCTCTCCACTGGGTAAAGGCACTCTCTGCGGAGGTTATAAACCCTGAGAGGATCAGCCTGAGCATTTACACCTGGGGCAAGCTAAATAAAAAAAGGTCACCGGCGCTTTTTAAACATGGACAAAAAAGCAGTAAAATGTGTTTGGAAAAAAAAATCTGGCATTAAATCATGACTTTTTGCCTGGCTTGCCTCATTAAAAGTGGCCTTTTGGAAGGTAAAATTATCATTGTAAGTGATAAGATCTTTAAGAAAATAATTCACGGCTTCTTCACCCTTTAATATGATAGCCGCCACCGGCTAATTTTTTTCTTAATGGCAACGAGACTATCAATCTTGTCCAAGCCCTGCACTCCCTCCTTCCTCCTGCCCCTCCTGCCATGCCGGGCAGCCATGGCCCTGCTCAGTGTTCCTTCCTACCCCTTGGAGCCCAGCTATGCCGTGCCAAGGAGAAGAGGCACGTCTGGATCTATGGCTTTACCTGCTTGCGTCTATGGATCCCAGCAAGAAGCAGAGGCCATGTAAGCCTTGCTTGTGCTGCAGAGTTCACACCTTGGTAGCTCCCAGCACCCTCCATGGACCATGCAATTCTGCACAGCATCTGCAAATGTTTCATCAGTCTCATTCAAATGAGGAATGACATAAATACATATATAAATACATGGGCAGGTTTGCCATGAACCAAACATGCTGTTCTGATCCCGGTCCATTGCTCTCTGGACCTGCTCCTCCCTGCTCGGGCAGAGGAGCTGTGGGCAGTTCCAAGGTGATGCTGGCAAGGGCATGGGTGCCAACATGCCACCAGATCCCAGACCATAGTCACTCGAGACGTGTGTCCGTGGCAGCACAAGGGGAGGGTGCTGGTATCAGGGTGCATCCAAGGAAATGGATGGAAATTGCCGGCACTCGTTGACCCCAGTGCCAAGCACTGCCTCTTGCCAGCAGCCGGGTGAGGTGTCAGTGCTGGGAGAGCTCAGCCCATGCCTCTGACATTCTGCTGCCTCTCAAGGCCAGTCATCTGAGAGTATTAAAGTGTTGGACTCCTGCTTTCTGATAGCCCTGGAAAAACACAGGGAGTCTATTTTTCTTAAACAATCCATCACAGCTGCTGTCAGCAGAACAAATACCCTAACCCTGCTTTTTATGTATCTATATAGGCCTTTTTATTATTATTTTCTTCTATTTTGGCACAAAGTGTTCCCTGCTTGATGCATTCAGCTTTAACTCTGCTGTCTAAATAGGTACTTATCACTTAACATGGAGGTGATGGCTTGACATGTTTTCTGTCTCCTGCCCTCCCCTCCACGGTAGGGAAGCCATCAAAGTGTTGCTAATAGCTGTTATCACTTGGGAACTGTAACCCGAAAGCAATGAGTGATACCAGGCCTTGCTGTGATTTTCCCCCTTAACTCTGCTAGCTGTTTTTTGTGTTATTTCTGGAGGATCCCTGACACAAAGATGCTACGATTAGAGCTGAGTTTCCTAGAAGCTTTCAAAGGGTCCACATTTGCTCCTGGTAAAGTTAGAGGTAAAATTATCTAGCGGCTTTTAGCTGGCAGAGGTAAAGGTGGGATGGAACTGAGGATGAAAGGCTTAAATGTGAGAAGGGTGTGAGTAGTGAACAGAAATAATGGTAACAGCAGCTTCTGGCCATGGCTAAAAGATTCCAGTGGTCTGCAAGCAGAATAAGCTTACAGAAATGTGAGCTACTGATTTATTTCCGTGCATGTTACAGTTACACCTGGGATTGTAATCGAGCCCTGGGTCCTCTTGGGCAAGACACCAGCTACACGGTATGGAAAAGGGCCCCTTCCAGCAGAAGTGCCCATTGGCACACCTGCAATGGAAGGGAAAGAGGTCTGAGGGAGTCTGCCAGCCTGTGCAGCTCTCCTCTGTCACCGCATCCCTCTCTGCTCCTGATGCTGAGTGCAGTGGTTTCCCCCAGCCCAATGGGAGGGCACAGCTGTTTGGCCCAAGGAGAGCAAGGGGCTTCTGTTTGTTCATGGGGTAATTTGTTTTATGGAATAAAACCTGGCAGAGAGTGTTTTTTGGAGTGGCTCTGGTATTCATCACCCCATACTGGCAGGGACCACAACCAGCCAACGCTCATCCTGTGTAATTTCACCTCTTTCACGTATCTATGGGCTGTTCTTGTGTCCCCAGCTTGGCCATAGCTTTGCCACAAAGCGGTGTCAGATATAGCTCTTTAATCTTTCCTTGTAAATCACAGTTACAGAGGGAGGGGGCACAGATACGGTGAGTGACTTCTGCAACCCCCTCCCAGTGAGCCAATGACACAAGAGAAGGAGTTAAAACCCCAGGGCCCTGACAACCGTCCCCTGTTCCTACCACCAGATGTGATACCGAGAAGTTAAATGGTTGTGCTAGAAATTCCATCTCCAGCGAGGCAGCTGGGAAGGGCTTAATACAGACATTCTGTCAAGGTTTAAGGCTCCAAATCTTGCTTGCTTCAAAGCTCTTTTTCCTTGGAGGGCTTTAGTGGTCAAATTTCCCTCTAGAAGCTGTAATTCTCTCTCAGACTGCCCAGTGAAGCTGTAAAATCACAGGGGTGGGTGAGGGAATCAAAGGGCTTCTGGCACTGTGGCTTGGTTCCCAGCAATGCCGGAGGTCTGGGAGCAGTGTGCTGGCTGCCTGCCTGCGGGCACCCTCCGAGGAGCTGGGTGCGCACCTAAACAAACTGGCCGCAAGCATCTGCTAGGTGCATAAGATGGATTTTGTTGCTGGCTGCTCACATCAGTGTTTGTTTGCAGCAAGAGCCGGCGCGCAGGATGGACTGTTAGTGGGAAAGTGAATTTGCAGTCATGTATTAGGGAGCAGCAGTGGAAAACAAATGCTGAGCCCACTGGGATTGTGGGGATGTGCCATGGAGCCCAGCCTCTTCCCCTTCTGTGGTCAGTATCAGCACTTTCACAGGGGATGTAAGTTTTCCTGTTAGATGATGGGTAACAGGCTACAGCTAATACCCTGAAATTCAGGGGTTGAGACTGCTCTGTGCAGAGATGATACTCACCTAAATGATAGCCCATGGCGGGAGAGCCATGGCCAGACAGAGAGTGGCAAAGAAGTGCCCTTAGATGGACCTGGGGATGCTGACTCTCCAAGTTACTGCTGGCTGCTCAATGAAGAACAGTAACACTTGGACTAAATGCTGCTCACACACCTCACCAACATGGGTTTAACTCAACGTGTGCACCTCTCCTGTACCACATCTTGCAAGAGGCAGCCAAGGCAAGAGAGAAAGGCAGGGGAAGAGCATGAAGCCCAGGAACAATGCCCATGGGAACTGCATGCTGCTGACAGCTATGTTCAGACCCCTGGACAGCCGTGAGCCTGGATGGAGCCTGCGGTGTTGTCCATACACCTCTGAAAGTCATCCCTGCTGCCTGGTCTGCCTGAGACACAGCCTCTGGCCATGCTGGGCAGTGCTGCAGGGAAGGTGTCACCTTGATGTGTGGGGACTCAGTGGGCTACCTGGTGTTCAGCAATAAGAAGATCCAGCATCATAAGCCTTGGGAGGAGCATCCAAGCATGCAAACAGGGACAGAAGCTGCTGTTGGGAGGAGACAGTGGTGTTCCCCTTGCTATCTTCAGGCTATGGGACTTCTTGCAGACACCTTGCAGCTATCTCAGGCCTTTTCCCCCCGTCAAAGGCTGGCAGAGCCCATCTTTCCTAAGTAAGTGGCAGTCAAGGTTAGATAGGAATCTCATCCTGAGGCTCACTGTGCAGGTTTGTCATCTGCTTGTCCAAGTGGCTTGTCCACTCTGGCATACCACCACCAGTTGGACTTGGTCTCTAACAGAAAGCAAATGAGGATCCAGAGCACTGCAAAGCTATGTGGTGCTCAGTGTTCCCTCCGAGCTGCCTTCACAGAGAGAGATCCCAGGCACCAAGCAGATGTGTTGGCTGGAGCCCCCCAGCTCGCAGCCCTCGCTTGGCTTTCACTGCCTTCACCAGCTCTGATAATAGAAGAACCTGATACAATAATCCCGCATTCATCACATCCCATGTTGAGTGATTGGATTTTCTTTGACATATTGCCATGAAAATTGACCCAGTGCAGTGAGTGACAGCTCTTCAGGGGCAGGAAAGCTGCACTCCAGGAGCATGCGTTTACATCTGGGCTTTTATTGCCAGGAGAGACATTCCCAACTATGGGGATAGGATAGCAGCAAAGCCAGGAGACAGAGCATGGGGGCTTGAATTCCCTGCCCCCAGATGCACCCTGGGAAGAGCCTCAGGCCAGCACGGCAGCAGCAATGGTGATGATACTACATGTGAAGGTCTTAAATGGGTCCTAAAGTGGTCTTAAAGCCACTGGTGACCACAAAAGTAACACGGCCAGCCTGCATCCCACCCCAGTTCCCATATCCCTGAGTGGAACCAGCCTGCCTGCACTGCCAGGGAGTGCTCTTGAGGACCGGGGAGGTGCAGCCCCTTTCTCCCATTGCTGGGGGTGCTGGCACTTTTGTTGGCACGAGGAGAAGACTGGACAGGAGATGTTGCAGCAGTCCCTGTGGTCCTTGAAACACCTTCCACCAGCGCCCAGGGTAGGAAGTGGGTCATAGAACAGGTCCCAGCTCTTCCCAGGTGGTTCCTGCCAGACTTCCAGTGATGCCTGCCCTGGGATCTGTCCCTCATCCCTCTGCCTGGGACCCCTCCCTGTTAATGGTGGCCCAGGGGCCCAGCTTTGTCCCCAGCAGCACTTTCTCAGAGGGACTTCACATCCCAACGGGCTCTTCCCACCCCGTGCTGCAAACACTCAGTGGGCAGAAGGGGAAAGAAGCTTCATCTCCCCATCATCCTCCTCCTCAATCCCACCTGGTTACAAAGGGGTCTTTAATACCAAGCTCAGGTGAAGGTGACAGCACCGTGCCATCCCATGCCACACAGAACTTGTCTCCCAGCAAAAGCCACCTAGAAATAATGAATCCTTCTGGGCTGAGAGGCTTTCAAGCTCTCTGAGAAGGAAATGAAAGATTTCTTGATTTCACCCTCTCCCTCCCTGCTCTCCTGGCTTCTTGAAGTTAATGTTCTTAGCCCCAGACGTGACGGGCAAAGGAAAAAGATCCATGTGGTGACAGGGGACGATTGATCTCTTCTACATAGAACGACGCTCCAGTCCCAGTTTAATCCCCTCACTCAAGGCAAATGGGATTCTTTGTCAATGGGAACTTCAAAAGCCCGGCCCTGCTGCAAGATGGACCTTCTTCTTTATCTGGTCTCTGTCAGTCACTCGCTGTGTTTCCCTCCAAACAGCTATCTATCTTCCTAGCCATCCTTCTCCCTCGCAGGCGATGTGTTTGGGACTGTTGAGTTATCTACACTCAGACCTGATGAGGAGGGAAAGGGAAACTTGCGGAGTCCAGCTGCTTTCATTTTGTGAATGCCCCTTCCAGCTTGTTTGAAACATCCCAAAGCAGCCTCAGACTGCTTTGACTGTGTCACCAGAAGGGTAGGAGAGCCTGGACCACTTGGCTTTGCCCTCCTTGAGAAGCACAGTACAACACAGAGGCTGTGCAATGCCCAGCTGCCCTGCAGTGCTCCCTGCCACCCACTTTCCTGCCCAAGCTCTGGTCCTTCTCATATGAAGTCCAGCTAATGGTAACACTGATTTGTAAATGATGCCCTCCACAGTGATGCCACGATGCTCTGTGCATTTTGCATTTTCACATTCTGAGCTAAGTGGATGGGAAGTAGATCCAGGGGAGGGGGATGCAGATGAGATGGGGTCTTTTAGTGATTTGGGCTCCTCCTCGGGTGTGCTTTGCTCCCCTGAAACAGTCCCGCTCCCCTCTTCCAAAGCTGGCATATGGCTCTGGCTCCAGGAGCTCCTGCACATGATTTCCCAGGCTGAGATCAGCCTGCGTGTGATCAGCTCTCTTTAGCTGTCATTAGGCACAATCTGGAGTCCCTGAGCCCATTGGGTCCTTCAGCTTTGCCATCCCCTGGCTTCATGGGGAATGAGAAAGCCGTGTGTGGGTACTTGGCTGCTCCAGCCCACTGGGTGAAAGGGACAGCAGATTCTCCCAGCACTGGCCCCCATAGTGTGGCTACCTTCCTGGGACACACCGCATAGCAATACAGGGAGCAGGCTGTGAAGGTGACGGGGTGTAAAAAGCATTCTTCTGTGGGAAGAAAGCATGCTGAGTTGTTCTCACTTACCTTGGGGGTGCCCGCTGCCATGGCATCCTTCAGGATGGAGCTCTTGCTGCCAAGAGAGAAGAGAATGGGATCAGAGTCATTGAAATGCTGTGGTGGGCAGTGGGGGAGCACTTTGAGGGATCTCACAAGGTCTTTCCTTCCCCAGACCAAGGAAGGCCTCCTCACCCTGACCAGAACAGCACAGAAAGGAGGGCAGCTCCCACTATTTGTCCAGCTGGGATAAAATGGTCCTACAAGTGGAACCTCCAAAACCCAGACACACAATGCAGAGTCAAATCCTGACTTTCCTCCTTCTTTGGGTATTGAACAGCTCCTCTCCCAGCCCTGGGGAAAATGGGATCAAGCCCGTAGGGACACAGGGAAGGAAGCCAAGGAGAGGGGAGCAGAGTATCAGGCACCATAAAAAAAGGAGGGAAGGAAAGAGAAGGAGATGAAATCGGCATAGGAGCAAGGGAGAGAAGATCCTCCCAGCTCCAACTGCAGCGTGGGGGCAGCAGCTCTGCCGGAGGATGCAGTGATTTGTTAATTCAGCTTGGTCCCCATTTAGCAGGGAAGGAGGTCCCCGCCACGCTGCTCCTCCTCGCCTGCCCTCGCCAGCGGGAGATGCTATAGATTTAATAACACCTTCCCCCCCTCCAGACAGGTTAAACTTGAAACAATTACATATCAAAGCCGACATGGCAGGGAGGCCTGCACTGTAATTTTTTGGTTATTAAAGTAATCTCTCTCATGTAAATTCTCCTGCTAACATGCTGCAAACAGCATTAGGAAATAAATTATTTCCCCATGATTCGATTTGTCAATGCAAAGCACCTGCAGCAGGCAAAAGGCTCTTGAAATATGTTGCCAAGCCCAGTGCTTGGGCTTGTAAGTGCATGCCGGTGGGGTGGCTGGCTCCCAGCTCCCCATAGCCCCGGGGAGATGATGGATGGGTGGGTGTGTGGAGGGGGGAGGCTGGGGAAGGAAAGGGGGGGAATGGAATTGTGTTTAATAACAAAATTTGTATGCAAGCCTGCATCCCAGGCTAAGGATGAGTGATCGGCAGCCAGAAAGTATTAAAAAGCCTCGCTAAACAGATGCTGACAATAGAACAAGACATATCAAATCAGATCTACTTCAGAAACATTAATATACACACGCACACACGCTCGCCCGCGCGCGCGCGCCCGGCTCCGCACACCCCGTGCTCCTTTCTTCTCAATCACAGCAATATGGGAGACATCAATAAATTTTTATGAGACTTTTAGAAGATCAACACGGTACTAGATGTGACAAAAAAGCAATGTGCCTGTCATGTTCGCTTTGTCGGGGACACTTTAGCCCCAGATGCCGAGCTGCAGTGCCAGCAGGGAGAAATTGAATTTGGCTGGCTTTAATCTGCCTTGATTTGGCAGATGGCTGGGTGTTATGAAATGAGCAGGGATGGAGGAAGGTGTTTTCTCCCAGGGCTATGGCCCCCCTTCTCTTCCAGCGCCACCGCCCTCGCCCCCCATCCCAAAATGGGGGGAAACACACAGTTATCCATTGCCATCAGGTCACCCCGAATGCTGCAGCTCTGCTCCTGGAGCAAGCAGCTGCGGTTCCTGGGGACCAGGGATCACAGGCTGGGGTATCACCTCCCTCATAACCCCTCTTCCCTGAGGGAATGTGCTGGTGGATGCTTACTGGAGGGTGCAGGATGTCCCCCAGTTCTGCTCCCCTGCTCTCAGGAGGTAGCACAGAGCAGAATCAGTCCCTGCTGTCCCCTGAGATGCAGCCCTGGCACCAGCACCAACCTGCACCCAACTGTGTGTGATGGGAAAGATTTCTATCCCCTCCCCATCTCCAGTGCTACCTTGAATCCCTCAAACACTCAAAGTGTGAAACAACTTTATTTTCCTTTTATAACCCAAACACCAGGTTAAAAAAACCAACTCATTTCCTCCCTTTTCTTGTTAAAGGTGTTTAAAATTATTCCTTTTCGAGGGAAAGAGGAAGAATCTTATTAATTCCTCCCAGAAATGGCGTTTGTGCCAGGAAACTGCAGTTTCCAGGATGAGAGTTTCTTTGGTCAGCTGAAGGCCAAGCTTCTGCTGTTGGGACAGATAAGGAAGAGGACTGATTTAGATAACTTGACAAAGTTTACTTTATTCTATATTTGAAGGATTATTAAGAAACACCCCCCCCCCCTTGCAATTTATCCCCACTCTTACTATTAAAAGGTTGCAATTGGGTTTTATTTATTTATAGAGATAGGTCGGGAATAGGCACAAGCCCTGGTCATCCAAGTCCCAAGATCCTGGAGTACGAGAGTGCTTTCCTCCATCCCACTAAACAGCCCCCCGAATCGCAGCGGCTGCAGCCCCTTGCACCTCTTAAGGATGCTGGCGGCGGGCTGAGAATCGAAAGGCCGTCAGCAAAGAGAGACCTTCCCCTCCATAAACACCGCAGACAAATTAAAAATGGTAAAAGGGAAATCAAGACCTTTAAAGTTCAAACACTTTTCGGTGCCTTTTAAAGTTTTTTCGCTCTAGGCCCTTGCAGACAGCACAATCTTTGGAGACCTTGGGATTCTCTTTAATCACCCAGCCAGGCTTCAGTGGTCTGAAATGATTACACATTTACATAGTAATAACCCCAACACTCCCCACATTATTTCATGGCTAGCATATTTCCACTCGGCGAGTGATCCATGTGTTTTAAATTATAACCTGTACATAGGAAATTAGTTACTAAGTACGATATTCACGGGCTCGCCTGACACTTCTAATTAAGGTGATTTACACAGAATTATCCTACCAAATAAAAAAATGGTGTTTTGCTAGCTAATAAAATATAATTACTACCCGCTTTTCTAAGTTACAGTTAGTTTTAATCTATTTGGGGAATTGTTTATCTAGTTCATTACAACAAAACAACTTCTTTCCCTTTTAGGCAACCCCCTCAAAGTACCAAAGATGACAAGAAATGCCCTGGAAAGACCCAGCAATTTGGGCAGCCTCCCTCTCTCTCTCCTGACAACTTTGCATTTCCAAGTGATATGAGGCTGCTTCCTCACTGGTTCCCTTTCTTAGGGCTGAGACACAGGTTCTGGTTGTGCATTTGGGCATCCCCATGTGTTTGGGTGCCCTGCACCTCTGTGAGGACAAAACAAGGTCCCTGCTCTGGTGCTGCTGGAGGGCTCTGTCCATCCTTGCGGCTGCATCACCCTTAATGGGAGCTGCATGGCCAGGTCACCATGTGCCATGGGGTGCCACGCAGGGACCCATCATTCCTCTGTATTAGGGCACATCAGCTTTAAGAGGATCATTTACTCTTAGCAAGACTGTGTGCAATGAAAGCAAGACTCAGGGCACACAATAGTCTTTTAACCTGAGGCAGAGATTTGGTTACGAGCATCCCCAAATGCAACTGGGAAACCCCTCGTGTCTCCCTGAGTGAGCCCCAAGGGGGTGTTCAGACCCAGTCTATATGTCATGACGTCCCAAAGGGAAAAGGGTAGCTCAGCACATGAAATATGTGTCCTTCTTACCCACAGTCTTAGTGTTTCTCTACCCCTGCCATGGTTGCTGTTATACACAATAGCCTTCTAAAGTCCTTATGTATTTTGTTATGTCTTTTGGGGTATGCTTGTCATAGGAAAAGAAAAAAAGCAATATGCAAGCAGTGGTCCCTTATCATCCCCTATTGTGCAGGAGTCTCAGCTTTCCTCCAAAGGAAAGTTTTCTGGGTGCCCAAGTGAGGAGACAAGATAAACCCTGCTTCCCTCTATCAGCTGCCAGGCAGAGGAGCATGACCCAAGGTCTGCTCTTGCTGCCAGAACCCACCATGCACAGGCAGGGCTCTCACTCACCCCCAGCCCAGGCAGAAGGCTTGTGTCAGGCAGCTGCCCCCGGGAAGCAGGGACAGGAGCATTCCTCCTCTGTGCTCATTGCAACACACAGAGGGTATCTGCACCAGGGCATCACTGCAGCATCCCGGAGCAAGGGTTGGAAAGCTCTGTTGCAGTTGTGACTACAGCTTGAGTGAGAAGACCAAGAGAGATGTGCTCAGAGGGCAAATGTGAGTACAGAACAGTGATGGGACTTGCCTGGAATCTCAGTGCAACAATAAGGCCAGAAACAGCTCTGATGCTGCACTTCAGCCCACCACAACTGCTTAGGCTCCCCAAGCATGTTGAAACAAGATTTCTGCAAATCCCCCACTCAAGGCAAGGAAGGGCTTATGATGAGCATCCATCAAGGAATGGCTGAGCTCAGTAGCTGGCATAGAAGCCACCCCCTGGCAGCGCTCCCTGCACATAATTAATAACAACTGCAAGAGAAGTTCCTTGAGCTTGGGCAGCTACAGATGTTTGTGCTCATCCCTTAATGACATTGCAGCCAGAAAAGGTGTAAAGAGGTGGGAAGAGGGCTGCTACCACGTGGCTGGTGTATGAAAGTGAGTATGCCCTCTAAAACACTGAATGGTGCTTTATAGAGAAAACTATAGCACAGAAAAAACCAGTCTAAGCCTATGAATGACCCTCGCAATCACCCTCCTTCATCCCATGCCATTCAAATTGACCTTCAACATTTGCTACAGGCTTCAAAAGGACAGTGTTCAAGCCACTGAAAGTGTTTTGGGGTCCCTAAAATGGCACCTTCTAGAAAGCAGTGTTGCCTGTTCATTGATTTGGGGGCCAATTTTGAGTGACAGAGACAAGAGGAGCAATGCAAATGGACAGAAATTCAGGAATAGGAAGGAGGAGAACTGCTTCTGGTCAACTCCCAGCAGAGTTACACCTCTGCCCAGGTAAATCCCAAATGGTAACAAGAAGATGGAGGGAAAACAATCTATCACAGCTCTTGAGTTCGAAGCATAGTACAAGAGCTGGTGCAGTCTGGGTTCGAGCATAACCTCAAGATGAACTGCAACTGTGATTATAAAACGAGCAAATTCATGGGAGGGCTCAGGGAGACAGACCCCATAGCAAGCCAAAGAACAAAGGGAAGGTGGAAAAGCAAAGTTTAGACTCCTAACAAGTGAAAGATCTTAAAGCTACTTCAATCAGCAGTGTAAGCAGGCTGATGAAACTAAGGACATCAACTACACCATCACATTTTTCTTTGGCATAATGTCAGGGATGACCGTAGTACTGTCATGGCCTGGGATAATAAGTAACCACATACGTATAGGTCTTGAGGAAAGAGAATTAGAATTTTATGTTTAGCCTAATATTATTAAAGGCTATGTAATAATGAGTCATATTCTTCTTGCCTTTAAAGGTAGGACTCATCTGTCTGAAAGCGGCTTTTACTGCAGTCATCTACCAAAGATCAGGTCAACTCAGCTCCTGCTATAGATAATGGAGAGTTGCTCAATGGAGCTGAAGCTATGATTTATCTCCATCTAAAGCAGACCCCTACATCTGTCTGGATGAATTGCACCATAAAATCTATTGACTGTATTGACTAAATCTTGACTGACTATAAAGAGAACTTAAATACCTATTACACACACAGAACCGTACATGAACATATCTAAATTTAGTTATCTTAATGTGGCTTTGTGTCCTGCCTCTCAGGTCAAGCAAAAGGTTTCCCATCTGTTAGATGTTTTCAGTGTAAATACCTAAATTCCAGTTAGTCACCTGAGGTTTCCTTTGTAGAAAGTTTGAAGCACTGCAAGAGATGATTAATCTCTCCTGTTTTAGAATCATCTTTAGAATAAGATTAATTGCACTCCAGAAGGTTCTATTTCCTGTTTTTCTTCAGCAGCTATAAAAGGAGTCCAGACAACTACCTCAGATAAGGCACTAGATGGATAGGTCCCATTGTGACTGTTGAGAGACTGCCTCTCAGCCCCTGAGAAAAAGCGGGGAAATAAAGTTGTTTAAAATAGTTTAGCACCAAAGAGAGCAATGTATTTGAGAATGTACTATGTGATAACGCCATATTCTGAGAGCAGAAACTGCCACGAGCACTCATCTGCCAGATCTCACCAGCCCTGCACAGTGTCACTGCACCCAGAACCTGACAAGGTTGTGGAGCAACATCTACAGTAAGGGGTGAGAAAAGTCCAAATATCGGCACCAGTGCAACTAGCAATATCTTCTTTAGTGTTTTACACAAATCAGAACTTTGGGAATGGTCAGAGGGCTCTTCCTCCTGGATTAGTGCCACCAAAAAAGATCATTTTTGTTTTAATATGCCAAAGATGTCAAGGTGAAGTATTTGAACCTCCATAGGAGTTTGATCAGCACAAGGAATGTTGAAATAGAAAAGCCCTTGGCAAAAGTTCCATTAACAGGAAAGGAAAGGGTGCAGAAAATAAAAAGTGTTATTGGACATACACATAGGGTGAAACCTGAGAT
>JAVHNF010063268.1:13432-30028 GCA_034783455.1 Micropsitta finschii
AAGGGCATTCTGGAAAAGACCTCTTCCTCTTTGGGAACTTGTAGGTCTATATCTAAACAGTCTTTCCTGATCCTCCCAGACTCCTTGATTGAAAGATTATTTGACTGACTGAGACAGAGTAGCTTTTCCCATTCTGCATTTCAGTATCTCTGGCTGAAATTTGTTGGTTGACAAGCCATCTCTTCCTTCTGGACTTTGATCTTCTCTCAGAATACTCTTATATTCCTACCTTCTCCTGCCATTCTTTCAATTCTGTTCTACCTCTATTAGTGTATTAATTTGCCAGTAGGATTACCTTAATACTTTTTGTTATGCAAATAATGAAAAGTAAGGTATTTTTGGATATGAATAGAGCTCTTGCTTTGTATTTAAGCTTTTTTAGAAATTAAGAAATCATCAAAACTTTATTTTCCACCAACATTATGAAAATGGGATGAACAGTTGCTCCATGAGTTCCCTTTTACGTGTTAAACATTTCTCAGAAAAAAAATTAAAACCAGCAATTTCCCTTTCCAGAAGAATTTAGGTCATATTTCACATATGCATAAGCCATTTTCTTGGCATTCTTTAGGTAAGTTACAAGTGTATCTCTGAGGCTCTATCTTTGTTAATTTCTTTTATGAAGTGCTGCTTCTCAAATGCTTTTTACACGACAACATGGGAATATGGAAGATGAAAAGTACATCAGTAACTTTCAAGCCTAGTTGTTGGAGTGTAACTGTTCAAAACTCCAGGCTTATAGGAGTTACAACTGAATAACATGCTTACAATATTAACTGTATGAATTACATCTTACTTCAGAAGAATTTTAGGAACATTTTTTAACAGTCATCTATGAACAAGCTTTTGAATGTAAAATGTGCAAATAGCTTATAAACATCCTGTATTGCTTTTTGCAGTTTATGAGTGGCCCATTCTTGCAGAGTCTACAGCAGTTTACTAAGGATTCAATGAATGAAGAGACAATAGAATTACTCCAGCCTTATTTTAACATGGAAGACTATACACTAGAGCATGGTAAAAAGGTGTGTGGTAATGCGGCAGGACTTCTCTCTTGGACACAAGCCATGGCAAGATTTTATGCTGTTAACAAAGAAGTCTTACCTCTTAAGGTAATATATTATCACTTGCTTTTTGTTTTCTTCTTATGTAATTCAATTCCATTTACTTTAGTAGTAGGATCTTAAAAATATATTTAGGTAATTTTATTCAGAAATAATTGCCTGTAGGCTTTCGTTGCTAAGAATGATAAAAGCAGAAAACCCCCATATCCTTGTCTTGATTCTAGACAGAACACTAACCACAAAATTAGTCTAAATAAATTCTATTTTCTCTGGTTTATTGTATACAGTGGATGGTCTTTCAGTCTTTGCATTTATTATAACTACCTTATAACTGTTTCCAAAAAGTTAATACCAGGATCTTTATTCCCTCTCTGAAGAGTCTTGCAAGCACAGGTTTTTTGCCTTCTTTGTTTTCACATGATAACTTTGCGGAAGTAAAGGATTAATATCTTGACCAAATAATGGCATTATGGAGAAATTAAGGGCTCACCTCAAAAAAGAAATCATATTGAAATAGTGTGAACCAAGCTGAGTAAAACATGGCTCATATTTAACTTAGTGCAGGTGTTCTTTTTTGATGTTTGTGAACATTTAAATAAAAAAAAATAGATGTTAAAATCATTTAGAATCTCAAAGGCATTGATTGCTGCTTTTTGGATTCTAAACCAAGTATTTAATCCCTACATGTAGCACAGTTTACAAAAGAAAGAAAAAAAGAGAAGGAAAAAAGTCAAAAGGGCAAAGTGTATGAATGGTGCTTCCAAATCTTCTCCACATTTTTTTGTCACTGGTAGAACTGCTGCTTACAAAAGTAACAGTAATGCAAGTGGATTATTAAAAAAAAAAAAAAAAAGTATTAATTTCCTGTGTTCAGCATGAATATTTTAGGAGCAATGGAAAGATTCACTAGTTTAGGACCATGATTTTGTAGTGGGTAAAAACTATATTGTTAGCTAATAAAGGACCAATATCATAGTGTTGTGATTGTTGGTTGCTACAGAATGTGCAAATAAAAAAGAAATAATGAAGCCTATAATCAAGCAAGAATATGGAATGGTTTTTCCTCTAGGCTAATTGATATGTACATACAGATCAGAAACCTGACTTCCTTAACCAGTTTCTTCAAATGTAATTTATTTTTTTAAATAATAAATTTGACAATATATAGTAGGAACCTTGAGTACTGCATTGTTCTGTAATTAAAAAGTAATATTTACAGTATGTGACAGTATTTAGATTAAATATTTTAAATATTTATGTAAATATTAATATGAAAGTTATTTTATGTATTGTCTTATGATTACCAGCTAACCAGGCTTAAAATAATTCATCAAATGATATTAAGATCTTGTATGATTATTGTCTTAACATTTCTTCTCTTTGCAGGCTAACTTAGCAAAACAGGAAGGCCGCCTCAAAGTAGCTAATGCAGAGTTAGCAGAGGCTCAGGCAGTTTTAGATGAAAAACAAGCTGAATTGGATAAAGTGCAAGCAAAGTTTGATGCAGCAATGAAGAAGAAAATGGTGAGATCAGTCTTTTAGTTTTATGAAAAATGTTTCCATACAATGATGTTACGTAATCATGAATTAATACAAACACACATTTAGGACCTGCTACCTTGAATGACATGGATGATGTTCAGGTGTAAAAAGAAGATATTTAAATCTGTGTTCCCTTATATTTCTTTCTTTTTTTGTGAATAGGAACATGTTAGACAATAGGTGCACCTAGAGTTCTCAAGAGTGATTTTCAAATAAATAGAATAGTCATAATAAATACAATAGAATGAAAAAAGATATAAAATAACTCTTTGGTTTTTTGCATTCTATTATTAAATTATGTAAGACATTTTTCCAATCTTAGGACTTACTGAATGATGCAGAAACATGTAGAAGAAAGATGCAAGCAGCCTCTACGCTTATAGATGGATTAAGTGGAGAGAGAGTTAGGTGGACTCAGCAAAGTAAAGAATTTAAATCTCAGATTAACAGGTATGAAATTTATCAGAGAAAAAAAAACAAACAAACAACCCAAAACAACAAAAAACCCCACAACAAACCAAAAACCCCAAAAAATCAACACTAATTATGTGTAAAACCTGAATAGCTAGTAAGCAATTGAGTAGCTTTAGAAGTTGTACTTTTTCCTTCTAGAGATATTTCTATAGTTAGACAATTAAATGAAGTATCCTGAAATGTGGATTTCCCTCACATAAGTGAATACCTGAGTGTTGCTTGCTTGTATTTAAGTTCAAACTAATACTTCTGCTTTGGGGATTTATTTCCAAAGGGATTATTTCCAGTGCAGTTATATGCCTCTATTACAACTTTTCATGTCCCTCTTAATGCTGCATCTTGTTCCAGTGTTACCTGGCAAAGTGAAACCTTCAGGTAGACAGGAGGTAGAGATGATCTAAGCCTAACTCTGGGAATGAAAAAGGAAGAACTCATAGCTTAATGCTGGATAGTTTGATTTTAGTTACGGCATATTTAAGTAAAAGAAGCCCTAGAGATCAGACAGTAACTTTTATCCTATAGTCTGTGCTGTGAAACATGTGGAACAGTAGGTCTTATTCTAATAAACTTGGAAACTTGAAAATCTCCATTGCGTTGCTATCCAAATGACAACAAGTTGAGCAGTGTTAGAGCTAGAGGTTCTAGTTGTCTAAAAAGTAGGAATGCTGTCAAAATGATTGTTAGAGGTAAAAAGCCTGAAAGTTTAGACTAGGCTTGCTTGTATGGAATGCTTCTGTTTCCATAAATTTCCTATAGGGAAATTTTACATGTCTATTGAGGTCTGCTCATTCCAAGAGAATTAAGGTTGTAACTTTTGATAAATATTGTATTGCAGACATATTTTTAAGAAATAAACCAATTTCTTCTTTATTTTGGCATATTTTGATTTTGGTTTATTTTGCTTTATTTTGGTTTATTTTATTATTTCTTTTATTTTGGTTTATTTTTAAGAAATAAACCAATTTCTTCATTCAGTTATGAAAGAAGAAATAGTCATCTGGGCTTTATTATGTCGCAAGGTTGAATATAATGTCTTCATATTGCACTACTCTTAAGTTTTGCCGAAAAAATGCCCAAGCATTTGTTTTTTGAAGCATAAAGAAACTATTTGTTGTTCTCAAAGAGCAACAGTTCCCTCCTTGGATTGTCTTCAGAACAGAAATCTTACGGTGTTTCAAAAGCTGGTTGTCTAAATCTATAGAAATTGAAATTCTGTATCACCTTTTAATTATTATTTTATTCCTCTTCTAGACTTGTGGGAGATGTACTGCTCTGCGCAGGTTTTCTTTCATACTGTGGACCTTTTAATCAAAACTTCAGGGATTTTTTGCTTAAAGATTTATGGGAAACTGAGATGAGAGCCCATAAAATCCCCTTTACTGAAAATCTGAACATGATTTCTATGCTGGTAGATCTGCCAACAGTAAGTTCTTGGTGATGGATGGGTTTCATTTCAATGTTAATTAATATATTCTGTGACTATTAGCCAGCATTATGCTTGCTTAGAAAGGACCTATAATCCCCAGTATTGCTGAGCAGTGTAGTTCTGTGGTTTCTTAACATTCCTGGCAATTTCCACTAAAGATCTGAGTGCTGAGCAATGTTCAGATACATAAAAATGTTATATATTATAAACAAGTGACATATAATTAGACAAATGCTGGTATGATAATGCACTTTCAAGTACCCGTAGATATCTACTAAAACAGTGGGTTTGGTTGTTAGCTTTTTTTACGTTCTGTCAATATTATCTGAGTCTGTTTCAAAAATAAATTTCCTATAAAAAATGCATTTAAAAAAGAACGCATAAAGTCTTTTCATTCAACATGAATGAAGGAAAAATCAAACAGAGAACGATGCCAGTGTCCTTCAGTAAATATTAAGCCCCAAAAGCTGTTCTAGCCTGGTTTTCTCTTAATTGATCACAATTTTTAATTTGCCTGTCCAAGTGCCTTTTGGCTTTCTTGCGCTTTTAATTTATTTATTTTTTTAATCATTAAATACATCAATAAAAATAAAATCCTGGAAATATTTTTCTGCCTGCATTAATAATCTTTCAGGAGGTTCAGGTAAGCATCCCTTTGGGCTTGATGTTCCCATTATTTCTTAGAACAATCGTAATTGAAGGATATTGCAGTGAGATTTTATTCCAAACTACTCTTTTTTTGTTGTTGTTTCATTTTGTATTCTCCAGATTAGTGAGTGGAATCTTCAAGGGCTGCCTGGAGATGATTTCTCAATTCAGAATGGTATCATTGTCACTAAATCAGCTAGATACCCACTTTTGGTAGACCCACAATCTCAAGGAAAAACATGGATTAAAAAGAAAGAAGAGGATAATGACTTACTGGTGAGCGGTGTTTTAAAGGAATAATGTGCTAGTTTATATTCCTTCAAACATCATTGCTTTAGGTTGTGTCTGCTTTTGAGTCAGTGTAGCTGTCATACATACATATTTGAGAACTTCAACTTGTATGGAGACTGACAACAATGTGGATGCATCAGCAGGGAACTTGACAAGGGTCTTTGAATCCCATTTAAGGACTAGGAAAGGATTATATAATTGTAAATATTGGAATACTGGTATGAAAACTACCAAGAAGTATGAAAAAGGAGGTAGCCTTATGTTCAAAATTGGCATGTTCTCTATACATAAAGAGCAAAGTAGTGAAAAGTATAGCGTAAGAGTATAATATGAAATTATTTTTTGAGAGTGAACTGGGCAACTATTAGTAAGATTACAGACAAAAGCAGGATAACTTTGAAAATGTAGGCAAAGTACTTAAACTGATGCAGTCTAGAAGTTAGAACTCCAGATGGAATTCATACATGAAGTTATTGCTGCAAAAGTAAATTGAAGACAACCGGTTGAAATGAGATCTAAGACAAATTCGTGTATCCTGATGTTACTGCAATTTTAATAGCTCTTTTATAGCTTAAGCCAACGAGGTTAAATATCTGCTCGTGAAATATAATGCAAAGATATTCACATGACACCTGTAATTTGCATCACAAAAGAATTTTTCACAAATGAAGCAGCATGGGAAAAGGAACCTACATTTTAAAACCCCATGAAATCTCATATGTCCTCCAGAATCTCAATAAATTTTCATCATTTTAGGATTTCTAGATTTTGAAGATTGGAGTAAAGTGAATGTGAAGTTCTTACTTATTCTACCATTAATAAAACAGTCAGAACCACAGAAAAGTTGAGGTTGAAAAGGATGTCTAAGATCTACTGCAGCATCCCTGCTCAGAGCAGGATCTGCTAAAGCAGGTTGCCCAGGACTGTGTCCATTCGGGTTTTGAATACCTCCAGGGATGGACACTTCACCACCTCTCTGGGCAGCCACCACCAGCAGTGTTCAACCACCATCACAATAAAGTTGTGGGATTTTTTTTCTTATGCTTAAATTGAATTATCTATATTTCAAATTGTGCCCATTGCATCTTGACCTGTTACTGTGTGCCACCAAGAGGGGTTTGCCTCCCAATTCTTCATTCTCACTCACCAGATATTTATGTACATAGGTAAATAACCTTGTAAGCCTTCTTGAGGCTAAATAATCCCAGGTCTCATCTTTCCTCATATGTCTAGTGCTCCAATCCCTTAATAATCTCGGTGGTCCTTTGCTGGACTCTCCTCAGTGCCTTTCTTACACTGGGGAACCCAGAAAAATGTACAGAACTCAAAATATGCGTCTCCAGTACTGAGCAGAGGGGAAAAATTGCCCTCCTCAACATCCTGGTAATGTTTGTCCTGATGCAGCCCAGAATGCTGCAAAGGCAGATTGCTAGCCCATGCTCATCTTGTCCACTGGGTCCCCAAGATCCTGCTCTGCAAAGCTGTTCTCCAATACAATGGCCCTATTTCATACCTGCAGGGAGAATCTTGAAAATAATATAGGAACTTTCTGAAAGTCAAAATCTAGGAAGCAAACCAAAACTAGTTAGTGTTTTATTTATTTACACGGTTTTTATGATTTTATACATTATGAATTCCTTTGAATATTTCTAAACTCTGGGTTCATAATATTGTAACAGAAATTAATTTGTTACACTGAGTTCAGGTTTTCAGAAAGAATTTCTCAGAACTTCAAAGCTAAAACTAGAAAACTTAGTCCTCAGGGCATAGAACAGAAAACTGAAAGTTGGGTGTCTGTGTTTTCAAAAATATATGTAGCACCTTCAATTCCCAATGAATACCAATAATTGGTACATTATTACTCTCATAATTAAGTTTCTTAGAGTCTATTACAGCCAATCTTTTAATTTATCTTTTTATGGTACTTTTCATTGTATACGCAAGAAGTATTTCTGCATAAATTGCCGCATGGTCAATGTTTATTACTTCATTTGAAATGCAAACATCAAAAACAATGAAAAAAGTTTTAATTGTTATATCTGTAGTTTTCATGTAAAACTCCAAAGAAAATTTTTGTCCTTACACCAATTTATAATTTACTTTGGAGGTAACAACTTTGAATGACAAGTATTTCCGTACACACCTAGAAGATAGTCTTTCACTGGGACGATCACTTGTGATTGAAAATATAGGTGAAGAGTTGGATCCAGTCCTTGACAATATATTAGAAAAGAATTTCCTGAAATCTGGAACTTCTTTTAAGGTTAGTAATCAAAAAAGAAAATAAGACTTGGAGTAAGTAGTTTGCTTTGTTATGAATGATATTTCATCCTTTTACCCAAACCTCTGATGAATCAGGTAAATTTTATATTCAGTAGGGTAGTCTGAAGAAATAAACTGAAGTAACTAAATATAGGAGACAGAACCCCAGCTGAGTAGTAAGTTCATGAATCTAAAATTCAATTTAACTACTGAAGTTGTTACTAAAGATTCCAAACTGGAATGAGTTATGTTTGTCATGTTAAATGCTTACAATACTTTCTATTGATTTTTGCACAATTTCATTTTACACCATTTAAAAGAATTAATAGAATTGAAAGTATCTCTCTTTTCTTAGTGTGGAGCACTGATTGTAGCAACTGCGGAATCTTTACTTTGAAAAAGAGCTGTTTTCTGATGAACAAGCCAAAAAGCACAGTTTTATTAATAATATTAAGTATATTCACAGTCTTGAAAAATCATGAATCTTTCTCACCTTCATTAGATAAAGAAATCACTCCCAAATTTAAAAACACCTCTCCTTCAAACATCCTGAAATAAAATGACTGCACATGCTGTATTTTTCCATACGTATTTTTCTCAAATAACCTTAATTAACTGGCTGGGATATGAGAGACATAGGAGACCAGATTGTTGATGATATTAAAAAATAAAATAATTACTATTTTCATAGAGTAGTTTTATTTTGAATGTCAGAGCAAACAAGGAAATCGTTTGGTCCTATTTCTTCTTAAGCCTGGTATTTGAAATGGCCTTGAAGACTCACACAGTGATCATATTTCCTTATGCACATGCAGCTTTCAAGTTAGATTGCTGATTTAGAATATTTTAACTTCTATTAAAAAAAATCTGTGTAAAACTCTGAATAAATTCATAGTTCCTTTAGACAGATTCTTTAAGATCTGCTTAGTCTTAATAAATATAAAAATAATTTCTTACAATTTATGTTCCATTGTTGGATAGAATTTTTTCTTTTCGTGAACACACTAGAGCAATGATTTCTCCAAACATACGTAGTTTTTCCCATCTTCCTTTGAGGTGTGATTAGAAGCACAAAACCTAAACCAAATAGTTCTGAAGACATGAACTAGAACCCACAGTGGAGATTATTCCTATATTTATCTGGAGGGGAATGCTACTTTTGTAATGTACCCTAACTTTACCTTAGGTCATTGATTGTTATCTTCATGACAAATTTGAATTGTGAAATGTACCTCCTCTCTTTGGCATTTCAAATAACATAATTTTTTTTTTTGTGATCAATATTATTGAGTCAAATAAACCTCATTTTACTCTGCTTAATACTATTCTAACTTACTCCACAGGTGAAAGTTGGTGATAAGGAAGTAGATATTATGAATTCATTTAGACTGTACATTACTACAAAGCTACCCAATCCTGCTTTCACACCTGAAATCAATGCAAAAACATCGATTATTGATTTTACTGTTACAATGAAGGGACTTGAGAATCAGTTGCTCAGAAGAGTCGTCCTTACTGAAAAACAGGTAACCTAATGGTACACACGAACCATGGTGATGGTTTTTGTTTGTTTGTTTTTTAATTATTTAACTGGTTTTAGTATGTAGGGAAAAAGAAACGTTAAAATGGAAAAAAGACATCAACCATTTTCTAAAGCTTTATTCAGAGTTAGTATAGAAATTTCCAAATAACAAAAATACATCTAGAGGATCTTCTGTATATGACTGTCAGCATAGCATGAACACTTAAGTACAAGTATTTGGCATTGATAAGATACTTCATAAGACGCTGAATAAAGACTGACAAAAAAAAAAAAGTTATAAAAATATGTTTTAAATACCTGAAAAAAGTAAAATGCACGTTTCACGGCTGCATCCAACTCTTCACCTGTATCTTCGATCAAATTTCATGAACCTGAAAAATCAGCAATTGTATTTTAAGTATGACTCATAGATACAGACCATAAAATGTCATGTAATTTTCTTGGGTTTTAATAATAGGAACTAGAGGCAGAACGAATTGCACTCATGGAAGATGTAACTTCAAATAAGAGGAAGATGAAAGAACTGGAAGACAATCTTCTGTACAAACTAAGTGCAACCAAAGGTTCTGTATCAAAGGATTAAGAGATTAGACAGGTTAAACTGATTCACATAAGAACCTTTCCATGCAGAATTTTATTTATGCATCTAAGTTACAATAAGAGAACATCCAATGGTAGAAATTAGAATTATGGTGATTTACAGGAGCGTGAGGGATTTGGTACTGTAGAATTCCACTATATACAACTGTAGACACTAAGTATTTTTAACACCTAAACAAGTTTTGTGAAAGAAATCCATTTCTTGAGAGCTTTCTGCCCCTCAAATGAGATAAAAGTATCTGATCATGGGCAAATCCTTAACCCATTGAAAATGCAAGATAAAATGGGCTAGTTTAAATGGTGTTGAAAATCTTTTGTAGTATATTAGGAGCCTGCACATGATCAATTACTATCTCTTTGGTGGAAACAGAAGGTGGTGCCTTCTAGCAGATCAATCATTAAGTACTTGAGATGTGTGAATACTATTGTGTGACCATTGTCTTTAGAACCCTAAGTCTTTTTGACTTTGAGTGTACCAATCAATAGACTTCAAAATAATTGAAGTACTGTGTATGAATGTATGTTATATGCATAAGAAAGCTGACTTCTACAATACATGCTGCAAAGCTGGTAGTATAGATACATTCATATTGACATAGGCAGAATGCATTTGTTTAGCGTGTTGAATATAAAAATAGTTTTAGTATTGCATATCCTGTTTGGTCTTCATTTTAAAAGCTTTCTGCAATTCAGTAAATAATTTCCATTTATTATAGAAAATTCCTGTAATTTAGCCTTTTGAATTTTACATATATGAAGTAAAAATGTTGTTATTAGAATGCCTTAAACATCAAATATTTTACTTTTTAGGTTCACTAGTAGATGATGAATCCTTGATTGGTGTTCTGCAAACAACTAAGCTAACAGCTGCTGAAGTAGCTGAAAAGTTGGCTGTGGCAGCAGAAACTGAAGTGAAGATTAACACTGCTCAGGAAGAATATCGACCTGCTGCTACACGTGGAAGCATTCTTTATTTTCTTATTACAGCAATGAGCATGGTCAATAATATGTATCAAACTTCACTGGCTCAGTTCTTGAAGTTATTTGATCAATCCATGGCCAAGTAGGAAGGCACAGATATTTCTACAATCCAGATATTTGTCTTTCCAATGTATTTACTGTTATTAACATGCTTTGTTTTTGCTTCATTTCAATTTTTCAGATCTGGGAAGTCTCCTGTACCTCAGAAAAGAGTCTCAAATATTATTGAGTACCTTACCTTTGAAATTCACTCATATTCTGTTAGAGGCTTGTATAAAAATCACAAATTCCTCTTTACTCTTTTAATGACATTAAAAATTGATCTTGAGAGAGAATATGTGAAAACCAAAGAGTTCCATACATTCATTAAAGGTAAGTATAATTTTTTTGCCTACATGGTTTCTACCAATAGTTCTGTGGGAACTACCTCTCTCCTTATCCCTGCTGTGGTCCAGTGAAGTTAGATGCCCATCTCTGTTCTGCCTCCACCATTTAACCATGCTGTGTTCTGTCCTGAGATTAAGATTATAGTTCTGCTTCTCTCCATCAATTTGTTTAATAATTATATACTTTTGTATTATCTGTGTATCCTTATTTTCATAAATTAGGTAACTTCTTGCTCCTTTGCTTCACTGTTGAATAAAGCTATCTTCTAAGTTGCCAGAACAGATGCATGTAGAGTCCAAGAAGTGATACAGTTTTTTCTTAGTTTAGCTAGATAGGAAAGTATTGCGTGTATTATTCTGGATGCTGGAACTTTTCACATATGCCTATGAATGGCAAAATAAAAACTAAAGAAAGGAAAGGCATTGCATATTTAACTCATTAACATAACAAATGACTAACCATAAGAACTTAGCAGGATTTATCAAAAAATTAGAGATGTATATTAATAACAAGAATATCAGTGGTTCTATGATTCTGTTACAATGAAAAACACATTATTTACACTTTTGTAATTCTCATTCTTAATCGAATAAGTCTGCATCAAAAAATTAAGGTTTAAAATTTTTCCCAAAAGCAAAAGCTTCCCTAAGATCTGTTTACTGTCCTCTCATTGGAACTTTTTGCTCTCTTTTGATGTTAATTGTTCTCATTGGCATACTAATGTCCAGATTCAGGAAGGTGATTCTTGTGTTCCTACTTAAGGATACTCAGGTAGCTAGAGCAGAGATTCTGTTTTGTGAAAATCATCACTGATAAAAAAATAAAATTCTTGTATCCTTGAAGCATGCAGGAGAACATCTCAAAGAATTAACTCTTTTCCTGTAAAGTCAATATTCATTATAACAGTTACCTACATGAATAAATGATCTTAGTTGTGGAGACCACTGAATAACACCCTCTAGTTTTCCCAGAAGTGCCATTAATTAATTTGTGGAGGATTGGGAAGAGGCAACTGCAACAAGAAGAAAATTGTGATAAAAAGTTAATTATAGAAAAAAGTTAAAAGTTAATCTGCTTAAAATTGGATTGCAGTCTTATCCCAGAGGTGCTCCTTTGAGTTTCCTCTTCAATTGCATATCAGTGGATGTGAAACATGTATTATATAAGGCCAGATAGCCATTATTTAAAATTATTTGTGTTTGGTAGGCTGTCTAGGATTGACTGATTCCATCAGTCCAGAGTTTCTTTCTTTTCTTGTTGTGAACATATGAAAAGGAAACAAGATTATTAAGAACTTCCAATACTTCAAATATAATCAGTATCATTGTATGAACATTTAACAACAAACTATATGGAGCACATGATCTTAGATGAGGGGCTGAGAGAACTGGGCTTGTTCAGCTTGTCAAACATAAGACTTAGGGAGACTCAATAGTAGTCTTCCATCACCTGTGAGAAGGCCATTAAGAATACAGAGCCTGGCTCTTTAGTGGTGCACAAGAAAATGAGAGACAACAGAAATAAACTGAAAAAAAGAAAGAAAGATTCAGAGATGGATGTAAGGGTCAGGTCTATATTTTTTCATTATGAGAGCAAACAAGCATTAGAACTCATTGTTATACAGTCTCCATCCTTGGAGGTTCTTAAGATCAGACAGGATATAGACGTGATTTTGTCTCAGCTGACCCTGCTTTGAACAGGTTGGACTACAGACCTCCCGAGGTCCCTTCCACACTAAATTATGATCTTACGAAATAAATGCAGAGAACACAGGAGTGCAATTAGCACTCCAGTGAAAATTACATGGGCCAGAAAATATAATTTAGAAAGAAATACCAAATATATCTTGACCCCTGGAATGCCATGTGTATTTCATCAGAATGTTTGTATCTACAGGAGGTGCAGCACTGGATCTACAGGCTTGCCCACCCAAACCATTCCACTGGATTCTTGACATGACGTGGCTAAACCTAGTGGAATTAAGCAAACTTCCACAGTTTGCAGAAATTTTGGATCAGGTAATACCTACTAATTGTCTTTTTAATGTTAATAACCAGTTTCCTAATCATAACTGTATTCCTATGTTTTACATTTGGAGTGCACAAGAGATGTGGTTAAGGACAAAACCACAGAATACAGCATGAAAGCATAGAAATGAACAGCTAGGTAGCATGAATGGAGATAAATTTATTTGCTCTGGGTTTTTTGTATGTTTTATTGTATTTTGTATTATAGTCATTGAGATAAAAAAAAAAGAAGAGAACAGGAGCAAAGAACTGGTAAAAAAGGAAATCATTGAAAGAGAGACAGAAATAAGGAGAAAGGATTAAAAAGCAGAGGTGTCAAAGGCTCAGAAAGTTAATCTATGGGTGTCAGGTTTTAAGTTACAGTTCTTTATATCTTGAGTCTGGTAGATTTTTACTAGTAAATTGTTTGCTGCTTGTTTTTAAATGCTCATTTCCATTCCAAGGTTAACTTGCTATTCAGATATGATTAGCTAGCTTAAAAATACTATTTATTGATACATATATGAACTTATATGCACATAATCTTGTGACATGTTTACTTTAGTAAATTTCTCTTTTTTTTTAGTTTAGTTAAAATACTCCCTAAGCATTTCTCTTTCTGTACCTTCTAAGCACTCCTTGCTATTCAGGCTGATAGCCAGGACATTAAGTTCTTCTTGCTGTTACAGCACTGGTCATCCAAGTTCATTTTGTGATGGCATTTAGTGCCCTGAAGGGTAGCAGAGATTTTCTAATTTTTGTACCTGGAAGCGGTCATGGCTGTTTCTTAGCTCTGCATCAAGGCAAGATCTGGGTGCACACCACCTGATTTCTTCCAGGTTTTAGTCTGTAGACTTATCAAAACAGGATATTGAGTCAGGAGAAAGTTGGATGAATTTTAGTTGAGTCTTCATATGGATTAGGGCACCAGAACCCAAAATGCATGCCACATCACACTTGCTAACACTGTTTGAATTTAGCTAATACTGTTTCAGTTTAGCTGTGGGGTTATGAATTATGTATTTTCTTTTTTAATTTGTAAATTGTAATGGTTCTGTTATAGCACTTTTCTAAAATTGGTGCAAAAAAATTTTAGATTCTAAAATACACAGGTTACCATGTTACCCCCAAAAGGCCTCCTTTTTAATCTAATCTTTTAGCATTAACTTAAAATTTCCATGTATTTGCAAGTTGAAATGTGACAATTAGAGGATTTAGTAATACATAGAGATGAAATCTGGGAGGGTGCCAACTAAGATACCAATTAAAAATGCATATATGGAGATAACATCTTTTTAATACTTGTCTGCATCCATTAGATATGCTTTTCTATTTGGATCATCATATTAAATACCACTGGATCATTATCCACTTAGAAACAAACAGAAATTTTTATTTCTTTTAATTTAAAGTAAGAAAAAGAAAGCTTGAAAATGGTATGCTCAGTTCTCAAGACCTTGCCTGTGTTTTCGTTTTTTCTTGCCAATTCCAATTATTTTTTGTCCTCTAAAAATTAAGTCCTCCAGTCCCAGATGCCTAATTTAACCTAGTAAAGACATATCCCTCTTTAAACATTTAGATGACCCTGTTCCTTTTCACACTGCTACTGCTTCCACTGGTGGTTGAGAGGTGGTACAAAGAAATACGTAATGAATGCTTAATGATTTTACTGAGCCAACTAAAGTTCTTTTAGCTCAGTAAGCTGTCTCTGACTGTGGCCTATCTTTGAAAAGGTACCTCTTCTGAATACACTTCTAGCATGTGCTTAGGTTGATGACTATTGATGTAGAACTGAACTATTTGCTTATAAGATAGTTTTTCTCAGACATGGATTGTAGTTCAGAAAGGGATATTCAGTGTTTATTGTTCTATCTGAATTTCGTTATAGCAAATATGCGGTTGGAAGATGTCTCTATATGTTCATTTCTCACACCTCTCCCAATCCATGATTGGTGTAGGTTGTTCTGAAACTATTATCTGAAACCAAGTCAGTCAACTGGACAGAGCTCCTTAGTTTATAACAGGCATATGGAACTATATTTCAGAAAAGATGGTATTAGTGTACTCCTGGTTATCTTTCCAGTGATCTGAGAACATTGTAGTAGCTGACTCTTCTCAGTCACAGCATTAGAGGCTCAGCTGCATAGCAATTTTCACTCTGTTCTGACCACCAACGTCCTTGTCCTATTAGATCCTTGCTTTTGCGACGTGCCTGAATAATGATCATATTTGTAGTCAGATTTATTCTTTCACAAGTGAAAAACATACTAGAGACTTATTTTTCATTTGTGATTCTTTGGCTGGCTGGTCTGTACTAGGACAGATTTTTCTGTTCTTCTTAGAACTCTGTGATCAGACGTAATGAGTTAATCACTGTATGATCCTCTTGTAGTACAGAATCTTTCTGCTAATTACTGCTTTTTGTCTAAGTAGCTGCATGTGTTCGGGAGGTGAATCAGTGGATAATTGCTTAGCTTAAGAGCCGACATCTTAATACTAAAATTTCTATTTTAATAGCAATTCACATGGCATATGTGTTAAGTGCTATAGACTTTTAATGGTACTTGTAACATTATCCTAATATAATGACAGACTCTCATCAAAATGCACATTTACAAAGTTTTGCTACAGCTGAAGTATATTTATATGTATCTTAATGTCATAAATTTAGGTATCCTCTAATGAGAAGAGATGGAAAAGCTGGTTTGATAAAGATGCTCCTGAGGAAGAGATTATACCTGGTGGATATAGTGATTCGCTTGATATCTTTCGCAAGCTTTTACTCATCAGGTGAGCGTCTTCAGAAATTTGGGAAATAACACACATGGTTGCATCGCATGTCTTGGCCTATCCAGTGTGCTATTATCATAATAGGGTAATTTTAATTCATTTCTGGGTGGCTTGGAATAGTATTTAATTCACACACATGAAGTATGATTTAATTCATTCACTTCAGAAATACCCTTTGAAGAGTCTAAAAAATTTATTTCTAGGGAATATATTTATAGCTTTGCTTTTATGCCGTGACAAATGGAAACTGGGAATCATATTGCAGCCTTCTCCAAAAAGTCACTGAAAAAGTAGAATCATTCCAATAATTTAAAAAATTATTTAATTTCTTCATTTCTTTTAAAATGAGCTATTTTAAATAACCTTAAATATGTTATAATAATAATAATTTTAAATAAATAGATTTGTGGAAATGTAATACAGGTGTTCCAAAGTCCTCGTGAAAAGTGTGTGATTGTACTGAATCAGCTAAGATCTCTGTGGCAGGGCTTGGCACAGAATGGATTTCCCCAAAATTGGTAAGAATATACAGAAATTGACAGACACCCTTTTTCCTGGTATACTGTTAGTCTTAATACTAAT
>JAVHNF010063270.1:29510-40585 GCA_034783455.1 Micropsitta finschii
TTTCCAACAGGTGCTTTTTTTTTTTTTTTTTTTGGAATTTTTATTTTTAAGAATCAAAACCTATTATTAATAATAATAATAATAATGAGCGGCGCTGGTTGGTGTGTGCGTGACAAAGCTCAAGGGCCCTTCCTTCCTCTCCGGTGGTGCCGGGTTGGTTTTTGGTTGTTGTGGTGTTTTTTATTGTATTGACGTTTCTTGCTGGTTGGTTTGATTTTGGGGGGGGGGGGGGGTTAATGTTTAATCCCAGCCCCTGCTCCCCCTTGTCCCGCACACGGAGGCGGCTCCTTGTGGAATCCCTTTTTTTTTTGTATCAGAAGCAACGGCAACAATAAAATTATTTTGGGTTAAGCGGGGCCGTTTCTTCCTCCTCGCTCCCGGGAAGCCTGGGAATGTGGCAGGATCCGTCCTCGCTCCAGCTCGGATGGAGCCCAAGCTGGTTTCTTCTCCGCTCTCCTCACGGGCACAGAATCAAGTCTTACAGCATCACCCAGCTCGCCCACCCCTCTGTGTCTCAGCACCCGGAGGGGCTTTGGGGTCCCTTCCAAAGCAATCAATAGGCAGAGTAGGGATGGACCCATTGGCAAAGTCTCTTCTGACCTGCTGCTCTCTCCCAGCAAAGTGATTGGTAGCAGGTCCGGATGGGTGCCTGAACCCCATCCCTCAGCGCTGCTGGGCTGAGGAGCAGCTCCAGGCACCAGGACGAGGGCTGGCAAAGAGGAGACAGAGGAGATGCAGGAGAGTGGGGACAAACCCGCTGCTGCCCCAGCTCCTGCCCTGCTCACCCTGCCTGTGCTGTGCTCACCCCTGGCTCCTGGCTCGTCCCCCTTTGGGGAGCAGCACCACTCAGTGCTTGCAGTGCAGAGGGCAGGGCTTGCGTAGCCTGTGCAGTGAATGGTGTGTGCAGGGATATAGGCACTTGCCCGCAGCTTGTGCCCTCATCCAGGAGTCAGGGTCCTGCTCCTGGTCTCATTTTGAGCATCCCTTCTTGACCTCTCCTTCTGGACACAGCCATGTGCCACAAGAGGGCTGCAGAGCTGCAGCATCCCTGCTGCAGGGAGGGAGCTGCTGCTTTCCCGGGCCAGGGGACAGCGAAGCCATGAAACCAGAGAGGAGGAAAGCACGATCCCATGGAGCTCACAGCTGGAAACTGTCCCTCTAGGAGCTGCCTGCGCTTGGCAGTAGGTGAGTGAGGGTAGACCTGTGGCACCAGAGGAGGTGCTGGGCTTGGTACCCATGTCTTGTGGGTCTCTGCAGCGACTCCTTGCCTCTTCTTCCATGCCCGTGCTCATGCAACCCTGGGGGCACTTGAGACCTGGACTGATGGATGTAGAAGACACATCCAGGCATGGCCCGTGGGTCCTGCCACAGACGTGGCCAGGTTTGGACTATCCCTTCCCAGCAACACTGGCGAGGGGACACGCTGTGGCCAAGGAGCACATCCCTGAGAGAACACATGCCCAGCTATGGAGCACCCACCGCTGATGCTCCTGTCCCACATCACCCATTCCCATTGAGCAGCTCCGGCTTGTGCTGGGAGATGTGGGGCCTTGGCTCAGACAGAGACATGGGGCAGCCCAGCAGTGCCTGGGGAGCAGCCGGTTCTCCACTGAGCACCTGATGGGATGCATCAAAGAGCAGAGGAAGAGCTGTGTGGGGTTAGCACAGTGCAGCTTTATTTCCATGGTGGAGGATGAGGTTCTCCCCCTTGTGCTCACATCCCTCAGTACAATCCTTCTCACCAGCCCACAGCCATAACCCACCATGGCTTTTGCTAGCCCTGGGCTAGCTGCAGCATCCCTGCTCACCAGGCATGGTCCAGCAGCGCGGCAGGAGGACAGCCTGGCTTTCCCCTCAGCTACTTACACACACATTGATACCCAGATGCAGGATGGCCAGGGAAGGGCCATCCCCCCCTGCCCCTTCTAGCAGCCCTCAGCCATGGGGAGGCCACCCCAATCCTGCTGGAGCAGGGATCGGCCATAGTGGGATAATGGTGGAAGGCTGCCAGGCTTGGGCTGGCTGAGAAGCATCTCCCAAGTGTTGTGTGGGGACCATGGATCCCGCCTGGGGTCCCTGCAGAGCCCCCCTCCACGCCAGCAGGAATGCAGGAAGCTGCTTGCCTGCACCTTGCTCAGTCCATCTTCATCAGCTGGGCAGGGACGGGTCACTGCGGTGTAAAGCAGAGCAGGCTGCAGGGCTGGATACCCAAAGGGAGCTGCACACGGGGGGGTCTGTATCTCCCCATCACTTGAGGACCGGGGTTTAGGGGCACTTGGGGCTGCCACACAGAGAGCAACAAAGCCAGCACTTGGGTCTGGTGCCTATAAACCCCCTGACAGACACAGCTCAGCTACAGGGACGCGCACACACACACACACACGCACTGGACCACGGTCAGCACCCCCCGGAGGACACAGACGAGGGTGTGGGGGGGGGGGGAAAGGAGGAGGTGGGGGTCAAAGCTCTGGCCTGGCACTGGGCAGAGCCACCCAGAGCAGGAGCCCCACGGGCTGTGGCCAAGGGCAGGTCCCGCCATGCCCTGCCCCGTCACCTCCTGCCCCTGTGAGTGGAACCTGAAGGAATGGGTTTTGTTTAGCCTGCAGAAGAGATGGCTTCAAGGGACCTAAGAACAGCCTTCCCACACTTACAAGGAGATGACTGAGAGGTGGGGCCAGGATATTCATTTCTCATGAAGACAGCCAAGAAGTGAGACAGGATCCCAAAAAGGCTGTGCAGTCATCATCCTTGAAGGTTTTCAAGATCTGCCTGAATAAACCCCTGCGAAATCTGGTCGTTTGATCAGGAGGTTGGACTAGAGAGCTTATGAATGTCCCTTCCAACCTGCATTAGCCTCTGATCATATGAAATTATTTCTGAAACCTTTCCTCTTCCCTTCCCAACTTGGGTGATTTGAGAAGGGTTTAAGGGGGAGTGAGAAGAGAGGTATGGAATAGAAAGAAACAAATGTTTTATTTCATTAAATTACATTAAAATCTTATGATTTGGAAAACAGAGGTGGAATTAGCAAAAAACCACAGGAAGAAAAGCATGGGGCAAAGTATTTTGGAACAGATTCTGTAAAGAGTTATTCATGTGAGCAAGAACTGATAGCCTGCTCTGATTAGTGTACAATTATAATGGGACTTCATGCTCTACAAGATCAAAATAGTAAAGTGCTCCATTATGACAATTATCTATCAAAGGGTGAAAGCACAATAGATGAAGCTGCTAAAATACTTCTGTGTTCATTAGTTTCACTATGTTGAGAATGTGATATAGGGCACTATAGGCTACTACTATATCTGACAAACAGAAAATGTTAATGGCAATGATAGAAAGACAAATTATAAGGAAGCCGGTCCATGTTTAGCCATTAGAAATTCAAGTACATGTTCAGCCTCCAAATACTTACAGGTGGGTCTGTGGTCAACTTCCAAAATCCTTTCACCTGATCCAAGTTATGAAGGGACTGAGGTCATGCAGCATCTGTCTTGTGACATGAGAGATCAATAATATGCTACTCAGAGCTAAGACTGAACAATTTTAATTCTTAACTTAGGGAAACAGCTCTTCATTTGACCTTGAAGATTATTGGAAGGCAAATAAATGACTGAGCATTGTCAAGCATTCTTTGGTGAAAAGCTCTTTGTAATCAAGATTTGTAACTGAAAGACCCAAATAATTTAGATTGAACTAAACTGCAGCTTTTTAACAAGGAAACTTTATGTCATGTATTTGGGATGTGGTTGGGCCCCTGCTTTCTACCATAAATATGTCTTAAGAATTAAAATCAAATTATTTTTATGTATTATATTTTTGCATAGTATTTTATTGAAGTAATTCCTTTTGGTTCTGGCCAGTAAAAAAGCCTTTAACTCCTCAGGTACCAGTAGATTCAGACATGCTTTAAGAATTTCAACATTCACCTGTGTGGTTGATTCAGGATTTTAATATTCACCTATGTGTCTAAAGAGAACAGAAGGCATGATCTTTACCAGCATGGAATATGTTCCCTGCATAGTGGTACTAGTTAACAAGTTATAGGGAGGAATGACTATTCCCCCACTCTTTCTCAAATCCTTCCAGGCAACTGCTTCCAAAGCTCTGAAAAGTCCTTCAGCACTTAACATTCAGAAGATCTAAGGGCTCTAATTATAACCAGCTCTTCACCACTGACACAGTTGATGATGATGAGAAAATGAGATCTCAGTGTGTTCCTTCTGTTTTTTATTCACCTCCAGTGAGTTAAAGAGAGATAAACTAGCTTCTATTGATTGCATATGGCACTGCTGTCTCAGGATACTAAGAAAAAGTTATATGAACAGCTGATTTGTGTAACTGTTTTATTCTAACTTTGGTGCTCATTTTTAGATTAGAGCCTCAGAACACAGATCTGTATGTACAAACTCTCTGGAGTTATTACATTTATGTCAAGAATCAAGCCCATATAATGCTGGTGCTCAGGAAGAAATACACAGTAGCTGGAGAAGAATAAAAACACAACAGGATAAAAGTGCATAATAACAGAAAAAAATGAAGACATAAAAAGGGATTAGTTGGTTTTGAGGTTAGAGGAATGAGGCTCGATGACTAAACACAGCTGGTCTGGAGGAAGAGAAAAATAGGATAAATAAAAATATGCATGAAAGAAGCATTGCTAATTAAGTTTTTATATGATTTGGGCAACAAACTAGCAACATTTAATAAGAATCTAATTAAACTTGAGTGTATTAACTGTCAGGGGCAAAGATATGTAAGTGGGGAGTTCTTAAATAACTACTACATCTATTTGTTGTTCTCAACAATGCTTTTTCTCTAAGGAGAATTTCAAAGTATAACACTGTAATTCCAACAGTTCTTCCATTTTCTGGACCAGATTTTCTTCCTCTTTTTGAGTCTTTGCATGCTTTAATAGCTTCCAAAATGTTGCAGAGGGATAGTTAAACTGTTCAGTAGTTACACTTGCAGACAGTAGTTAGGAGAGATTTGCAAGCTGGGATAAAGAAAAATAAATTTCTGAATAAAAAGAAAATAATAGCAACAGAGATTAAAGTATGCTTTGGAGCAGGCTGTTCTTTATGACCGCAGTGGGTGCAGCAAATGATGTAGATTTGCTGTGCAATGAGGATAAGAGGCTACTCTGCCTGTGCCAGAGAGCCTTGGCATGCAAGTATCACCTAAACATTACACAGTCTTGCCATAACTTACAGGGGTTGGAGAAAGATAGTCTTGTGACAAACTTGAGGATGATGGGGGTCGGAGAGGCTTATGAAATTCCCTTGAGATTTTTTTTTAAAGAAATAAAGTCACCAAAGTGTCTACTCCAGTGCAGCTTCTGTGTGAAGGCTGATCTACAGGATGCTTTGGGACAGAAAATTTCTCCTTCTGTCGTTTGCCTAGTGTTCAGCTGGGAAACTGCTCATTAGTCAGCAATAACATTGGCTTAAGCTCCCAAAGTTCTCATAATTCATATTTTCTGTCCAGAATGCCCCAATGTGATTTTTTAGCCTTGTATAGCTCATGAACTGCTGAAGTGAAGTTGCTCTGCTGCTGCTATGTCACATGGTGACTTAAGGACAACTTAAACAGGGGACGTTCAGGTTGGGCATGAGGGAGTTCTTCACTGTGAGGGTGGTGAGGCACTGGAATAAGTTGCCCAAAGAAGCGGCAAATGCTTCATCCCTGGCAGTATTCAAGGCCAGGTTGGACAGAGCCTTGGACAACCTGGTCTAGTGTGAGGTATCCCTGCCTATGGTAGGTGGGTTAGAACTGGATGATCTTAAGGTCCTTTCCAACCTTAACTATTCTATGATTCTCATACATATATGAAGGCATGAGGGAATGAGAGTGACATAGGAAACGTTTTGGAGGTCTTTCTACTGGAAATAAAGGATAAGAATAAATCATTAAGAGATTTTTAAACCACAGTGACCTTTTGCAAACCTCATTCCTGAAGTTAGACCCTCTCTTCAAACAATATTGCTCTAGGCCAATGGTTCAGCTGTTGCCTGTGAACATTAGAGACTCCTGACAGACGGGCTGGGGAAGACAGAGCTGCCCCATTTTGAAACAAGTGGTTTGATGCCACATCTTGATGCTAGACCCTCCAGAGGAGGTGGGGAGGAGGGAAATACCTGATTTGGAGCTGGAATCACACATCAGGTTGATTTGCTTGGCAGCACTTCCCACAACTTCATACGTATCGCAGTCCCAGGCTGAAATATCCTATCTAGAAAGGGACCAGGAGGTCATTCTGCAGTTTTTTAGTCCTTGACCCCATTGAGGCCATCCAACAGAGCTGCCAAGTAGCAATGGTTGCAGAAGCATTTGTTGTTCTGCCTTACTTGTTCAGTGGTGGGAGAGAAGAGCCAGATGGCTGGACCTGAGCAATGCACGTGACA
Organism: Micropsitta finschii; assembly: GCA_034783455.1. Classification (NCBI taxonomy): domain Eukaryota; kingdom Metazoa; phylum Chordata; class Aves; order Psittaciformes; family Psittacidae; genus Micropsitta; species Micropsitta finschii. The sequence goes on from JAVHNF010063270.1 coordinate 35,915, forward strand.
CTGGAGGTAAAGAGCTAAAGGTGAAAGGTTCCATAAACCGATTCCTGGGAAAACACACAACTGGAAGCAAACGCTAATAAAAATTGCAACATTCAGAGATCAAACGCCTTAAATCATCACATTTCTTTCATCTAAAAATGCAGGAGGAAAGAAACTGAAAAGGCTCTGCAGCACGTTTAAGCCAAGGCCGTATTTTCCAAGCATGTCCCTAACGAATTTCCCAGCACAGGTCTAAGAAAGCAGTTACAAATTCTCACTAAACAAAAGTGGAAGAGTTGTTTTTATAGCAGCACACCTAGAAAGTTGTTCTCTCCTTCAAAAATGCTGTTGACAAAAACCTTCTAGCATTAGGAAATGTACTTTAGCCCTTAAGAGCTGAAGTTAATGGTACTCAAATCAGAATACTTCCACTGATTTTCAGCAGATTTCTATCAGCTTCAAACCTAGCCATCACCAAGAACCACAGAAACCTTTTATTCAAAGGGTCTTATAAGAAGCAGGCCAAGAGACACCAAAGACAACAAGATTTAATGCTGCTCACCAGGGTCAGGTTTTTGCCTCTATTACAGTCAGAACAACAATAAAGGAAGGAGTTAGGCCTTTATATTTCATTCAGCCTCAGAAAACCTTTTGGAGGTTTTACCAAGCCATGGATGTGTCAAGCTAGAGCCCAAACTCCCCAGTTTTGGGGGCTTCACAGGTATGCCCAAATTCTGTTCATAAGCCCCAGCGTGCAATGATCAAAACCAAATCCAAGGCCATGCTCTGAATGTTAGCACTGACGAGAATTAGTTGAAACACAGTTTAACAAACAAAAACACAACCAAAATGCACAACAGCATGTGGGGACTCGGGGCTAATCAGAACCAGGTCCCCTGGACTTCCAGCTCCCACTCAGTTTTCAAGCACTGAAAATGAAAACCTTTCCGCTTTTAAGAAGCTACAATATTCTGACAACAATTTGACTAAAGTCAAAGACCTTGCTTTTGCTGATTATTTCCCTCAAGAAATACTGGTCTGTCTCTTGAACACAGAGAACTTCTGTATTTGGAGAAAGAATAATGTCCAAGTAAAACTACATCCTAACAGCAACTCCGGTAACCTGGCCAGGACATAGGGCTGAGCACTACTTGGTCCAAGCTTCACACACTCACGTTTCTATATGTGGATTAACACCTAAAGCCCAAAGCAGGCTTCTGCAGAACTTTCGTGCCTTCACAGCAAGAATCTTGCAAGTTCTTTTAGGAGCCTGGAAAACTTTGCTAATACTGTAAAGACAGATTTACCTAGAAATTGAAAAGCCAGATAGACCACATCCATCTGCTCTACAGAAACACACTGGGGGCACTGCTGAGGAACAGCATGGCCCATTTATCTTCTCTAGTGTTTCCCAAGGAGCCCGTCAAGCTTAACCTGGGCATGGCCTTACATCTACACAAGTCAGCATGAAACAAGGTCAGACTCCAACTAGCGCTCAGAGCAAACTGTAGATACAGCTAACCTCCTGCTCATCACCTAAACCTACAGCTGAGTGTTGCCTCATCTCCTCTTACCCATTAATAGCATTAATGCAATAGGAAAGGTCACCATTGGTTTCAATGTGATTGGAATGAAGGATGCTTTGCATAACTGTGCCCAAAGCAGCTCAGCTCTGGTGTCTGCCTGACCTTATCTCTCCTGCTGCCCTTTGTTTGCAGATGGGGATGATACTCAAAGACCTCCAACATACAGTTTGCCAAACCAGTAAATTATGGTCTTATTCGCATATCCTTCCAGGCCCTTCCACATGTCCCAGGAGGATGGCAGAAGTTACAGGACCCTCATTTGTCATTTTTGTCATTTGTTGTTTTCCTCCAATGGCTCCCCTGCCTCTATCTAATCAGGGGGACGTTTCCTTTCTTTGTTCTCAACCATTCATCCTGCAGGAATGATGATTATCATCAAACAGCATTAAAATAGAAAGCCTGAAGCCAGCATCCAATTAGCATGGAGTTAGGGAATCCTGGAAAGGCACAACGGAAGAGACTGTGGACACCCCAAAAATGGGCATCAACTTATGTTCCATTCAACCACAGCATCATCTCAGCTTCAAAAACAAACCCGGGCTTCAAACCAAACTTGGGCCAAGCTTGAGACCAATGAATGTCACGTACACTTGGTACATGACCAGTAGGCCTAGAGAACAATGCGAGTGCCAGTCCATCCACCAATTTAAACCTCACATGTCTGGGAGACAACCGCTCACATCATGGGAAATTATTCAGGTTTCCTTTGTGCATCACATCCCTGGTGCCAGGAAGCAAAGTCAATTCCCTCCTGAAGGAACAGCAAGATAACGGAGAGGTCCTCAGGGTGGACAGATTATTTTAAGCCTTGGATCTTTATTAGAAAAGAACTATTTCTGCTTGTTGCTTGCTCAAGTTCCTCATGTATATCTCATCATTGTTAGAGCTGGAAGAAGTTCATACTTGTACGTGGTACACAAATATGAATGACGAACCTGGATCAAGATGGAAGACTACGGCCTCTAGCGAATTGTGGATAAGATATGACCAAAAATCTGGCTGACTCATCCATTTTTCCCCAAAAAGTGTCCCTTTCAGATATTTTGTTTTCTTTCCTAAGAGAATAAAGACAACGTTTATAATTGTGCTTTTTATTTGTTTACAGAAAGACCTATCAGCTTCCCAAATCCCTTCGCTTTGCCTTGATTTTTAACTGGAAAGCAGATTTAGTAAGCTAAAGGAGTTGGTAATGTCTTTATTAATGTTTTCAGCACTGAAAATATTAACTATTCTAGGTGAGAAATAAGTATTTAGCCTCCTAACCCTTGAGAAAACAGGATTTTCTCAATCTTTCATTGAACTGTTCTCATTTAAGTCACCTAGGACAGTGCAAGGAAAGCTCAGCAGTGCTGCTGCTTCCCCACAGCCAGGTTAGTCCATCACGCTGCAGGCACAGAAGTATGAGCACAGCTGATGGGACACAATATCCTGCTGTTTCCCTTTGCCTTAGCACAACCTGAGCATTAGCATACAAGACACTCCAGGTCATTTACACAGGGACAGGCACCAGGCTGTACCATTCCTTCTCTTCCTTCAAAGTACCTCCAGTTTAACCTGTTAAAGAGGGGAGATAGGACCATAGAATCATAGAAGAGTTTGGGTTGGAAAGGACCTTAAGATCATCCAGTTTCAACCTCCTGCCATGGGCAGGAACACCTCACACTAGACCATGCTGCCCAAGACTCCGTCCAGTCTGGCCTTGAACGCTGCCAGGGATGGATCATTTACCACTTCTTTGGGCAGTCATCTATTACAGGGGTCCCAGGACCTGTGCATCGCAATGGAAACATCAAATTAACCTCAGAAGAGGCTGAAGCTGGAGAAAAGCTTCTCCTAACATCCCATATGACAAATCCAGCACAACCTGCAACCCCCCCTGCATCGCTGTCTATTGGCTCCAAACTCTAAATATCATTTCAGCTCATTTTAGGAGGTAATTCCAAGTGTTGACCTCCAAGAAATGGGGAAATTCAGACCAAATTGTTGGGTTCATCACTTTGCTGTTGGCTTGAAAAGAACCAAGCTAGGTTTAAAAGTACAGCTGCATTCACAATTTGAATGTCTGCTCTTGTGATTATGGTCAGCCTATTTGTTTTCTTTTTCCAATCATTTTTTCCACTTTCCAATTGGAAGATAAGAAGTGCTTCCATCCTTAAAAAAGAACAAGGCTGAAAAAGGGAACTGTTTTTTACTTGCTCATCTTATCCACCCTGGCGCCAAACCCTGCACTGGTGTAAATCATGTATTTGATGGGAACTTTGCTCATTTATATCCCATGTGAATCCGGTCGCCAGTGTCTCCAGATACTGATCTTGTTGTGTTTAATACTGCATAAACACATAGGATGATGCGTTCCCTGTCTTTAAAAAGTTTGTTTAACTTTTCATGTCCCATCTTCAGTCAGAAGAGCAAACAACGGGAGGGAAGGGTGGGGAAAGAGGGAGATCCTAGCAGTGAGATCATGCAACAGAGAGTCCGGTAAACTCAAGGGTGAGAAGTCTTTCAAACACAAATCTATCTCTGCAAAATCAATGGGAGGAAAAAAATAGAAGAGGCTAAATTTAACCCCTGTTCTATTTAAAGCCCATTTGCAGCATCTCACATAATTGCATTCTATAAACACAATTGTGTTGTATTTACGGTTCAAAACAAAACACAACCCCCTCAGCTGCAAGACGCAAAGTCCCACCCTGCTATGGCATCTGCACGCTGAAGGAGGCATAAACAGGGAGAAGTCCTGAAGCCCAGTGCTGTGCTGGACCCCCATCCCGGCTGTGATGGCCACCCACCTTGGCCACAAAGCAAATCCATGCTCCAAGTGCAAATGGCTCCCAATTTGCCACATGGACCCAGTCCTTTTGGGATGACCACCTCGCTGCAGGTGAGGCAAGCTCTGGGCATCTGACACAAGCTGCTTTGGTGGTGCCAAAAGAGCCAATGACATCAAGGTGGCACAGTGGGAGCTTGAAACAAAAGCAAGGCACCAGCCTGCAACCAGAGCACTGGGTATGACCCTTGCTTAAGCTACTTGGCAGAATGCTTCTTAGAGATGTGCAAAAATGGGTTAGAAATGACCAAAAACTGCTTAAAGATTGTTACAGATGTG
>JAVHNF010063272.1:1658-17719 GCA_034783455.1 Micropsitta finschii
TGTTCCAACAGTTCCATGTCCTTTTTATGTTGAGGACACCAGAACTGTACACAATACTCCAAGTGAGGTCTCACAAGCAGAGAGCAGAGTAGAGGGGCAAGATCACCTTCAACCTGCTGGTCACGCTCCAAGAAACTTCTGATGGAGACTAAACAAGCAACATGAACTTTATTCAGATGGGTCAAAAAGCCTTCTTTCAAATGGCTAATTTTGCTATTATTTCCAAAGCAAACTGGTCTATGTTTTATTGGCTACCAACAAAGAGAAACTGGAATTGACCTTTCACTGCCTCCTAAGAGATGAGATTCACGCAGTTACAGAAAGACAGCAACAGACCTGCAGCTCACTTAAGCAACCTTCAAAATAATTCCTGCCATGTTGCATTCTCCTATTGATTTTTTTGTCATATATCTGAGCACATTGGAGCATTTGATCTAATTTGTTAAACAGGGACATGCTATCATTCCCATCTTAGAGAAGGACAGATAGAAACCAGAAGAACAGATAAAACCAGAAGGCTCCCAAGAAAATGTAAAATCTCTCTGGGTAGAACTTGATGATTTTAAGGACTTTTACGTCCAAAGTACAGCATGGATGCAATTCTTTTTCATTTCACCAGTCTATGCCCTGAATCCTCAGCACACACATCAGGCCAGTGTTATTCTTAGTCATTCCTAGGCCACAGTCAGAATGATCTTTACAAGAAAACATACTTCTTTCAGGCAAGAGGGAAAAAAAAAAAAATGCTGAAAAAGAAAATGTTGGCATGGAAAAGACTTAGTCGTGCTGCATGGTGAAAAAACTTATAACCAGCTTATGAACTTGCTTTCTTCCTTGTGAGGTACAACTGAGAATGCAATAGAAAATAGGATTTTAGAGACAGTAAAACATATTGCTGCATATTAATACATGCTAAATCATTGCTAATCTCTTACCTCTTCATATCTCACTAATATCTATCAATAAACATAATATTGCCATTAATCAGCTTAAACAAGATGGCCTGGAGATGGGCAATGCCTTTGCATATTTGTATGTAATTCACCAATTGTAGAAATGGAAAAGCACCTGTCCTGGCTTCATGTGATAACTGCCATCACAATAATAATAGTAATACCATCATTAACAGTGAGTGTTTTCCTACCTTAATGGCCTTAGCTCTGGTAATCAACCCATCTTGCTGAGCACTTCCAATGAGCAGATCTGCTTTCTGAAGTTGAGGACGCTGCAGGGCTTTAGCTAAAGGTTCCTGAAGATAAATTCCATCCACCACTGGACCCCAGTACTGGAATGGGCCGCTTATAGCTAGGAGCTAAGTTAGCAAAAAAGTAATAATATTGCATTCAAATTAGTTTACCCTGGTGATTTCCATTTTACTGATGCTTCTGACAACTGAGTTGATAGCCTTCAAGTGAACAAGTGACCAGGAAGTGCAAACTCATCATTGGCAAGAATCAATGCCTTTGCTGACAGTTTTAAGTTAGGGATTGGTTTTATGCTGGTCCTGATTGGAAAATGTATTGCCAGCCAGTGTTTTAATCTGTGAGCAAAGGATCCGTCTCTAGAAATACGTATACTGCAGCTTTCACAAGTTATCTACTTCAGAGCACTGACATCCCTCCCCACTTTCTTTTCTGCAAAAATGAAGTTATTTGCAGAAAAGCTACAGACATTTGATTCTCCTAAAGTAACACCCAAGGGTAGATAAGAGGGGACTGAAAGAAGGCAAAAACTGTATTTTGATTAATTTTGGGAAATGTAGTCAAAGTAGTGTAAAAAGAATTGAGTCTAAAGGCAAATCAAGCTGCAAGTATTCATAGGTCAGAGGTGGATGGCATTGACATCAGCATCACTCCACCAAAGATAGTCCTGTTCCTCTTTCACAAGGATGCAGACCAGTTTATTTCTTAAGCTTCCTCACAGCTTTGTGTAAATGGCAACTTTCTGATTTCTTGCCAGTGGCATGTATTTTGTTGTGGTGTACCTTAGTCTGTGCATCATTGAGGACACGAGCAGGCAGCTGGCGGAGGCAGGCTACAATTTCCCCACTGGTGGATGAAGGGCATCCCACATCTTCAGCCAGGACTGCTGCTTGGCTCTGTGCTCTCCTCTTAGTAATAACAGATGCTGGAGAAAAAGCTGAGCCTCCCTGGAAAAGAAAGACAATATCAGTCAACAAATGTTGTCAACATACCTGGTACCTTGGTGCTGTTAAAAAAAGATGAGAAACAAAACCAACCTAGTTGTAGAATGTAAAATGCTGGTATTTAAATCATATAAAGCAAGTTCTAACGATCAAAGCAAAGGGGAGGAGGAAAGGTTTGGCTGTTTCCATCTCTGCCATGGTTATTTTGGGACATCTCTGAAAAGTGTCTATGTTATGTCTAAAACTGAGTCACAAATCTTTATGACAATTTTGCTGGAAGGAGAAACATTCAAACAGAAGCATATAGGAAAAAGGTGCTGTGAGGCACACCTCACAGGGTAAGGGCGAGAGACTGGATAGCCCATCTCACAAGAGCAGACTAGAGTTTTACTTTCTTAACTGTGATAAACAAGAACTGAGAGCAGGCATGAGCTTTCTAAATGAATCCATGAAGATAAGTTATTCATAACTTAGGACTTGCTGGTACAAGGCCAAATGGGCATTAACTATTCATATTGAGTACCAATAAATTTAGACTAGAAATGCTAAGATAGCAAACCCAAGGAGAAGTGAAGGTTTTGATGACCTATGAGCAGGGATTGTAGGAACAAAAGGCTAAACCCATCTGCAGAAGATTAAGAGTCAGAGCACATCAAAATCAGAGCATAAGCTACAGTCCAATCTCTAGCCCAAACTCTTTGTTTCTTTCCTACAGCTGCACCAACATGGAAGAAGTCCTCACCGGGAGAATATGATATAATATTGTTGAGTAACCAGGAAAACTACCTACTGAAAATGCAGATATATTAGCATAAATCTAGTAACATCTCACCTAGAATAGAAAGGCTGGAATAGCTCTGACATTGTTCAAATGACTAATTTCCAAACATTTACATCAGTTTACTATAATGACTGCTAAGATTAGCTTCCAACTTCTAAAATAACCTAAACCCTAGATACATGATATGAAAGATCTCGTTCTATTCATACAATTAACTTCTTACTGAACTTGCTCAAAGCACAACTACAAGCCTGAAAAAGCATAAAATCAGAAGCAAATCAAAACAGCAAATCTTTAATTTGTAGCAGTCTCAAATCTTTGTGCCCAGACCCTGGCCAGTACCCAGAGTATTTTCACATTTCCAACAAGCAGACCCATTGATACCGATAGGACACCATTGCTCACAACTGGGGAAATCGGTTTCAAAAAAGAATTAGAAAGAGGTTATCATTTGGATGTAGAGACAGCCTTTTTACTTCACTGTATGTAGAATGTTCAGTGCTATTGCCTTCTTGAAAGGTTTCTCTTCCTTTTTAAGGGATCTGGAAAACAAGCATTGTTATTAGCTTAATGACTGAGATGCAGATGGTTGCAGATGAGCAAAGGAAAAAGCTAAGGCTGTCAATCCTAGGGCACTAGAACAGCTTTCTCTGGTTTTAAGAGGGCAGAAGAACTAAAGAAGAAAGCAGCACTACTTGGATTTGATCCTCACTTCCACCCTTGATTTAGATGAGAACTAGAGTGAGCAATGGTCTTTACCCTCATGTGGAATTTGTGGTGGCCTATTTTGTGTTTGTAAGGCATGGTATTTGCCAGCTGCTGACTGTGTGCACTGACTCAGTTGGTCATGAGAGAGAAAGAAAAGTATCCTTGATGAGAGTAATTCTGTGTGTGGGTGAGTCCCCAGGATGCAGAATGAGAATGATGGCTTTTGTCTAGCTTTTGGCAGAACACGTCCATCAGAACTAGGATGAATGAGACTAGAAAAGGTGTAACACTTCTCTCAGAATCATTGAATCATAGAATAGTTAGGGTTGGAAAGGAACAGCTTTTCACTTGGAGCAAGGAATTATGCGCCTCCTTGCTATAGCAGAGAAATTAGACATAGGATGGCACAATATTAATCCAATAATTTGGCGAACATATTCTTCAACACCAGATCTGAACAGACTCAGCATGTTTTATCAAGTGACCATTACCTCTAAATAGTGCTCACTTCAAACAAAATAAAACCAAACCATAAAAAATTAAAGGGTTTCAATTTCCCAAAGTCTGAAAGCTTCACAATTTTGAAAGAGGCAGTTTCTGGAAAGTAGAAATTCTGAAGTTACCTTATTAGAAGCCTGACTTGAATAGGGAGAGCATTGAGAGCAGATGACATACAGAATCCAAATATCACTGGGACTAATTGGCCCCAGGTTCTCTCTGCAGGGAAAGCCTGGACGAGCAAATATTCGTGTCACAGCCCTAGGTACCTTGAGCTAGCACTAGATATGGTCCAAGCTTGATGTGTAAAACAAAACCCCAAAACTTCTGCCAATGCATTTGCTAGGTGAGGAAAGTTCTTGTTTGGAGCCTTACTCTAGCTGTGGATATTTTCTCTTCATTACATGAGTGGTTAGAACAGGTTTATGTGCTCTTCTTTATTCTATTTTTTCTTTTATTTTCCATGGTAATGGCCACTTCCTCAGTTAGGGATTTTTTATAACATCCACATTCAGGAAGCATGTCTTGTGTTTGGGGTTTGAAAGAGATGTGTTATCCACTACTGTTATTCATGTTCAACTTTTATTGGGACTGGAAGTGGGTGACAGAGGAACATGGGACATCATTCAAGCAATATTTGGAAGCAATACCATTATGTTCCCTCCCCTGGTACATCAGAAATATGTTCCAGGCTCTGGAAACAAAGCTTCTCTTACTGCAGAAGTTAGGCAAGAAAAACTATACCAGTTCTCTGTTTTTCCAAATTCACATCACAATTGAGGCTCATTATTTCCTCATCCTCACCAAAGAAAATCAGGAACAAATAAGTGAGAGCAGAAGCTGGAGACTGCCCAGAACTAAATTTCTTCCTTTTTGAGCCTGCAGTTTTCACATTACAAAGCAATCTTCCCTAAATACTGTAGCCACATGAGAGGCAGGCTCAGGACACATAGGATAACATAGCTGCACTAGCATTTCCCTCTTTCCCTATAAAACCATAATTTATTTGTGTGATTAGTCCCAGCAACCAGGAATGGAGGAGTTGTGTGCTTTAAAAAATAAGACTATTTAGGCAGAAGCAGAAATAGCAGAGGGACTGTTCATTTCCATTACATGACACCCATATTACCATCAACATGACAGACTCATGAATCAGGAAACCAAAAACCATGAGGTCACCTCCTAAATAATAAACACTTTGGTTTTTTTTGTTGCTTCTCTGTTTTTCAGTTCTCCAGGAATTCTCCTATACCTATGATCATGAGAGCTAAAAAATCACTTTTAAAACTAACAACTGAGATCCTCAGATAATCTTGAGGGCAGTTTTCTGAAAGCAAACCTCTAAACAATAGGGGATATATAACAAAACTGTGACTGTTAACCATCTTGCTGTCACAGGCTATTTCCTATCTCAGCACCATTTAGAGGAGCTCGACAGGGAACCAAAGCCATGTGCAGTTCTTGTTTCAGGTGTCCTTATGGATTGACCTATTGTCATCAGAGGAAGTTCCAATGACATTTTTGACAATCCCCCAGTTGAAACCGTTCAGCACTGAGCTGCTGAGAAGAACTGGTTGCAGCTGCATTGCACAATCCACAACAGCAATATTACACTGTCCTCCTACATTCATAGGAAGAGAGGGAAGATTACAGTATTGGCTAATATTACTTACTGTAACAGAAGAAGGCATTGCGAATGGAAGGCAAAGCCTTGGTTCAGAGACCAGTAGTTTTCCAAGTGTTTCTTTATTTCTCTTTTCAAAACTAGAAGTTAAGCTAGACAGTAGAAATTCAGATACTAGGAAATGCTGCAGCTCAAAATGGTGAGAAGCTGATGAATGAAAATCAGTATTATGTGAAGAATTCTTGCTTTGTTGAGGCTGGTACCTCTTCCAAATTTCTCTCTTAGGACATCATAGCTTGCAGGCCTGCACTGGTGCTGTCCTGTCCATCCTAATTCTTCCTCCACAATCCTTTGTTACTATTCTGATCAGATGTGGCAAAGTTTTGATAGTGGGAGGGCTGCCATAATCTTCCCCCATGTCCAACAGGGGGCCGGCTCCAAGATGGACCCACTGCTGGCAAAGGCTGAGCTCATCACTGATGGTGGTAGCACCTCTGGGATAATGTGTTTAAGAAGAAAAAGAGCCTGAGCAACTGCAGCCAGAGACAGGAGCAAGAATATGTGAGAGGAACAGCCCTGTAGACCCCAAGGTCAGTGAAGTAGGGGAGGATGCACTGCAGCCACCAAAGCAGAGATTCCCATGCATCCCATGTTGAGGCAGGCTGTGTCCCTGCAGCCCATGGAGGTCCATGGTGGAGCAGATACACACCTGCTGCTCATGGAGTCCATGGTGAAGCAGATATCTACCTGCAGCCCTGGGAGGACCCCATGCTGGAGCAGGGGGATGCCATGTGAAGGACTCACATTGGAGCAGTTCATGGAGTCTCCTGTGGGAGGGACCCCATGCTGGAGCAGGGACAGAGTGTGAGGAGCCCTCCCCTAAGGAGGAAGGAGCAGCAGAGACAAGAAGATAAACTGACCATAACTACCATTCTCCATCTCCCTGCTCTGCCAAGGTGAGAGGAGGTAGAGAATTTGGGAGTAAAGTTGGGAGGCCAGGAAGAAGGAAGGGGTGAGGGAACAGGGTTTTAAGATGTCATTTTTTGTTTCTCCATATCCTACTCTGATATCATTGGTAATAAATTAAAACCATTTTCCACAAGTCAAGTCTGTTTTGCCCACAACGGTAACTGGTGAGTGATCTCCCCCTGTCCTTATCTAAACCCATGAGCCTCTTGTTGTATTTTCTCTCCCCTATCCAGTTGAGGAGTCTCTCCCCTATCCAGTGATAGAGTGGCTTTGGTGGGCACCTGATGTCCAGCCAGGTCAACCTACCACATTACTGCAAGTGCACCTCTGTCTCCCAACATACCCGGAAAAGACATTTGACAAATAAGCTGCCGTGGTGAATGTCTTTTAATTCCTCCTTTGCTCTGGAAATTCACTTCTGCAAAGCTTTTCAAAACTGATTCACAACAGATCTAATGATTAGAAACTTCACTGCAGCTAGTTTTTGTCACCCACACTCTGTAAACCCAAAACCTTCCTCTCCTCACATCGTGACCTCTGATTTTTCCAACCTGTCTTGAAACTGAAAACCCTGCTTGAGCCATATTCGGCTCTTTGACACATGCACTGCCTTCAGATTAATGCAGTTTCTCTGATGGCTGCAAGGCTGCAGACTGCTTTTGAAGTAGGTTTTCTGTCTGCCCAGAAGCACGCTATAGACAATACAAACAGCAATAACAGTAACCCCACCCAAAAAGTGAGATCAAAAAGTACCTACTGAAAACGGTCAAACTAATGAAATGCCCTGATAACTCTGCTTTCCCAAAAGAGCCATCTCTACGGTAATATTCTATTTGTTAAGGACAGGCACTTCTCCAGTCTCTTATACATACAGTTCCCAGCCAGAAATATCTGTCAGACCATCTGGTTTGACCTCCGGGATAGCCAAGGCTCTTGCATTTCCTGACTGCTGAGCTCAAGTGCTTCCTATCACTTAAAAACGGCTTGTGTTTGAGTAAAGCCCGTTCTAGAATCAAGCATTTAAGCTGGGCTCAGAGACACTGAGAAACAGATACCGCAATCTTCTCCTCTGCACTTTGAGCCTGAAGATAACCACTCCACTGACAGAAAACTGCACCTTATTTCTGTTTGGGGATATCTTCAGTTTCAGTTAATGCCAGATTAAAGAGTCTGCTCATATCCTGTTTTTTCTCCCTGCAAATAAGCACAAAGTGTCTGCTAACTCTTCTTTCCAATTAGTTTAACAGATTAGTCTCTAAAAGACTGGATTTAAAGTATTTTCAGAAGTTGTTTTCAGTTTGGAGCCTTTTGAGGTTTTTCTTACAGAGTTGTTGTTCAGCATCCTTCATTGCTCTTCTTCAGGCATCTAATTCTACATAGTGGCAACTGCTTAACAACACACCAAAGTTGCAGGGCTCTACGTGAAGACATTAATGTCAGTTTTACAGGCTTTCAGACCAAGTCTGTTTTTAAGAACGTGGGGGAGTAGAAAACCTTGGGACCAACTCAAGAAGTCTCTGTCACAGCTGAGGAGCTATGTGGCAGACACGTGGCAAACACTAGCACATGGACTGTAACAGCAAATTGGCAGGTAAGTCCAGTAATGGAAAGGGCGACAGCTTTTCCTCCCTAACCATCTACTAGAATTGTGATTTCCAGACTAAAATGGGGGGAAGGGAAGGGTTGTCTCTCTTCTATCAAAAATGAAATATTGAAGAAGGAAGATTTCTTTTTTTTACACAGAAGTCTTGGCAAATCCCTCTTTGCTGTAGTCAGAGGTAGTCCTGCAAATGTAATGTTCCCCTCTCAGGCAACTCATGGAAGGCCTGTGTCAGGTTAGTGACTTGAACAACAGGATATGAATACTTTTAAGATGACATATAAAGCCTTACTTAACTTTCTTCCATTTAGATGTAAACATTAGCTTATCGATTATCTTATCATCTAAAACAAGTTATTAGCTGAATGAACTGAAACTAGCCCTCATCATTACACAAGAACAGCCACCAGAAACAGGCAGAAATGACATGGAAATGGAGAATTTTATTTACTTCCCTCCGCTGCAAATTCATCTGTTCCTTTACAAGCATGGTATAAACTGTGGCCGAGATTTATTGTGTTTCCAGTGGAGCATGTTCTATCAAGCAAGCACAATCTCTTCTTTAGCGTGACCAGTCTTTCCTGCTCAGTCTGACACCTGCCCCATTCACGAGTTCATCTTAGGATGTAAGCTTACTTCTTATAGAAGCACAAAGACCATCAAAGCCAGCCAAAGGCAGACATTAGCAAGAAGCATCAGGAAAAGGCAAAGCTCTCCCCCTGCCTGTTTCCACATGTGGTGAAGATAGCCCCAGCCTGTGATCTTTTAGGAATTCCAGAGACATTGTAAATCCATTCAATGAATGCCATTAAGGAACATGCATATCACAGCCTTCTGATTGGAAGAAAGCAATAAGATCCTAAACCATCAAAATATAACTATAACTGGTGGGGATAATCATGGGGTATTATGGCAAAACCAGCTCCCCAGAGAATTTCCTATAATGCTGTTACAGCTGTGTGGTGTATACTGATTTCCTTATCAAGATCCCTAAATGCTCTCCAGTCCCTTCAGAATGAGGACTGTTAGCACAGTCCAACAAAAAGAAAGGATATTGTCCTGAAATTACCGTAGTTGCAAGTTTTGGCACAGCTTTGGGAATTTGAACAGTGTCTCTTGCTTCCAATAACACTTACACAATGGCTCCCACACTTGTCAGCTTTAGTTTTCATCATCGAACACACTGGCATTACAACGAGCATCTACTCAGAGCTATTTTGGTGTGAAGTAGGAACTCTATTTGGGTTTGCTGCATTTTGTTTGGGTTTTAGGTTTGGTTTGGTTTTGTAATTTTAATGTACAAAATAAAGTACATGAAAGCTTTTCAGATCACATCCTAATTATTAAAGCAAAGGGTACACCTAAAAAAATCCCTTTGACTTCTATATACATATCTGCAGTATTATATTCCCACGTGATTTCAGATACTGAGATGAGAGCTAAAAAGGCTCCTACTTCTGCACTTCGTACAACTGATACAAAAATGTGCTTTATAGACAGGCTTTCACTCCATATTTTTTCATCACTGATGCTGATACTAAGCTTCAATTATTTGCAGACAGAGGTATTTTGGGGTATAGGGTAAAGAATTAAGCAAACCTTGCATTCCCATTCAGGCTCAATAAGAGTGGAAAACAAAACAAAGTTTTGTGCCTCTTCCTGTCTGTACGAAAAAAACTAGCAAAGCTACGTAAAATGAAACAGTTGGGGACTGAAGAGTACCAGATAAATTTGGAAGAAGCAAAAAAGAGAGGAAAAAAAGCCTTTTCTGTGTAGATAATGTAAAACAGATTATTTTGTTCATTTTTTTCATATCTGCTAAAACCAGCCATGAAACACGTTGAAAACCTCTCTGTTTTTCTCAGCCCACTGACAAAAAGTGTCTCGAGTAGTGACTTGCAACAGGAACCTCATCTGTTGCAAACACTTTGAGCCTTCCTTATTTCTCAGAGAGGAAGTATGTGGCCTGTTTGGCAAATGCTGCTCTACATGACAGCGTGAACTTCACAACACACTCATTCGACCGGCTGCTCCTCGACTTGATCAGTTAAACCTTGCTGGCAGCATGAGAGCAGTATTATGACTACGGCTTTTATGAGAGATACTGCAACCTGGAATAGCATGCCTAGCATTTAAAGATAATCATTGCTCTGATACATTTTAGATTGTCTGCATATGGGACCAAATGTTTCAATTTTATTTATATAAAAGGGAGTTCTATTTTGTTGACAATGACAATATTCGGACCATGGATTTCAAGTACCACCGAAGGTAGAAATCAAGCCTGCCTTGATCCTTTTCATAAGGAGTGGTACTAAAGATAGAAGGGACAAGGAGTATTTCTGCTGAAAGCTTACAGTAAGAGAGATGCAGAGGACCTGATGCTGAGGCAAACTGCATTGCACTATAACCCAAAATATAAGCCCACAGATTAGTGGGCATTTTATTCAGAGTGTTAGAAGTTTGCATAATGTGGTATTTCTGTGTTGTTTCATAGTTGCATGTTTCTGTGAATTACCTTGATTACAGCATTATCTTGTTCTTTTAAGTGCAAAGGTATAAGTGGCTCAGAGCCGAAAGGATGCTCATTTTGATTAATGGCAAATTAAGGGAAATTGAGTAATGAATATACAGCTTCTGAAGTCTAAGCTGCCTTTTTTTTCTCCCAAATGAGAAATAAAAGGATGCCGGTGCTTTCATTTTCAAGACATTACCTGTGAATCTTATTGAGAATTAAATGCTAAGATCCTGATGGTATAGATGTAAATATCAGGCTACAAAAAATAGGGTGTAGCATCTCAGGAATGATGACTGTCCTAATTTTACTAGTCTGCAATATTCCATGAAGAGGTGCTTTACTCAGGTGCTTATTTTACCTTTTTATTTCTCTTATTATTTTCATTTATTATTTCTCAACCATTTCAAATATAACTTTTTCAAAGTTCTCACAAAGCAATGCACTCTCCTTTGTGCCGTGCTACTTAACTGCTCCAGAAGCACGCTTGCTCAGAGAACAGATTCTGCGAGAGGAAATTCTTGCTACATGTGCTGCACACAAGAATGGAAGGTGTAAATTGTACAGGTTCTTGGGACACACGATATAGGTCAGTGAGACTCCGGTCGTGACAGGTAAAGAGTTCATATCTGCCGAGAGCTCTGCCACTGACAAATAGGACACAAAGCAGGACTGGGGCTCTAGTGCTTCTACACCATCCTTTTGGCAGCAAAAATAAAGCATTAATGATCATTAAATCCCGCTAGCTGTGTGTTTGCAACACCTATGGCTGCAGCAACCAGCCCTCCTTACGCAGCACTGCACAAGTGGAAAGGGAAGATAAGAAAGGACCAAAGTACAGAAGACTGCAAAATGTGATCTTAATGGTTAAAATCACATTTCCACACAAGCCTGAGGAGGTGGCTTATGAGTGGGGAGAGCTGCAGGTAGAGTTTGGTTTGCAGCCCAGCAGCACAGCGGTTCCTCTGAGCTGAATAGCAGCTACACTCCTCCATGCTGGGCATTGGGTTGATAGACATGGTGAGCTCAGAGTCTATCACTCCTCCTTAATTCCTCCCAAATCTCCTTTGGTGAATGATTTTCATTGGATCTGGCATAATTATCTGCTTCAATAACACACAGATGCCACTTCTACTCATATCCCAAACTGCCACCAACTTTAAGTGAAATGCAGTGCCTGGAACAGATTCCCCATTTCAAAAGAATATCATCTATAACACTGACATTATTCCACTATTGATTTAAATGATAAAAAAATCAGCTCTGCCACAAGATGCTGGGCAGTTTCCTGTAAGTCCATTTTTGCAGAGTATCTCAAAATTTCAGAAAACCATCATAGTTTATCATCTAGTGATACAGTGGATTTGTATTGCACTGCCAATACTCAAAGCAAGCACGAGCTACTTAAGGCATTAAGTTCTATCATGCATATAAGTGCAGATAAGTGAATTAACAGCAGTGATCACAGCTTTCCAGTTGCTTACTTTTACTGAAAGCTTCTGCTATGACTCTAGAGAACATCTTGAAATCTCTGTTCCTTTCAAGACTTTATGTGGCCACCAATGGTAATTAGTGGCAATAAAACAGCATGGAAAATGTAACGAGACACAGCAAACTGTCACGCTAGTGACATCAAAGTCCAAAACGTCGTTGCTCTTCACTGTTCCTGTAACTACTCTATAACACTTGTATTTTCCGTAAGCCAGATTCTTCTACATCTAAAGTAGCAGCACTGAGCTGAATGCTCTGTACTGTTGACTTCAGAGCTCCCTTGAGAAGAATGATAGTTGGTATGGCAGAAGTGATCTAAGCCACTTCTGTATGTGCTCAGCAAAAAGTAGGCACATGCCCATTGCCCAGTACTTCATCCATGTGCAATAGACAGCAAGTGTTTTAATTACAAGCTACATATAAGCAAACTTTCAAAACCACTTTAGGTGTTTTTAAAGCAATGTTTGGAATTTAGACCCCTAGATACCGTCTAGGAAAATGAAGGTGCCTTGCTCAAATATGCCGTGCTTTCAGGAAGCTTGTGACGTAAAATTGACAAGTCTTTCCATCATGTACAAATGCTATGCATCACTTTCCAAAGTGACTCAGGCACACCTGAAAACTGTGCCCACGGTAACTTAACAGTAGGAAAAAAAGCCCTTGAAGGCACTGTCACAAGTCTGGTCGCCAGGAGGATGAGTGGCTCTCAAATACCAAGACCCAAAATAAAGGGGTAGATAGAAGTAGGATTTTTATTGTTATCTTTCAGACTTTTGTGACACAAAATTCAAGCACTATTCTCATCTAAATAACAATTGCATGTGTTAAATTTACAGATGGGCCTAAGATATTTATGCTGCCATGCTTGGCACCTATCTGGAACTGCACTATATTTTTGGTAACTGCAGCTTGCTTACTATACACTGAGCCAGATTTGAACTGCCCTTTTCAAATACTGCAGAAATGCAGCTACTACAGCACAGAGCTCAGCAGAGGTTATATCTCAAGGTGTTTATCCCATTTCTCTGGCTGACTTTTTCGGCCCTATTGAGCTCTCTATTGCCATGCCCAAGAAATTCTGCTGGCGAAGTTGAACATGAGCCAGGAACATCTATTGTACCTGTAGCCAAAATACTGGCTGCACTATTCCTGTTTATTCTTTATAGGATACAACAGAGAAAAATGTTGAAGAAATTCAAATCAGGTCTTGCAAAAAATATATTCATAGTTAGCTCAATAAATTATAATCTTGAAGTACACAGTGCCTGCCAAAATGAATTATGATTTCAGTTTCAGAATCTTAGGTGCATTTAAGCAGAGAATGATTTTGTTTTCAGTTGAGAGCCCCTTTTATTCAAATATGAGTACCCAAATAGTTTATTTAAATTTAAGGCTGCTTTTTCTATTCAGCTTCTAGACTACTTATATTAGGCCATGGAGAAGTTTTTTGTTCTTGTGAAAGCATATTTCAGACACTTGTCAGAAAGACCCTGGCACAGCTGCATCCTACAGATGTGCCACAAGCTAGCTCCTGAGTGCAGTGAAAGGTAGCATGCCATTTGGCCTATGAAATAGAGACTTCTAGCAAAGAGCCTTAGGGAACGAGAACTAGGAAGCTTGAAAATCAGATGAGGTAGAGTCAAACTGTGCATTACCATCTGTTTTAGCACTGATCTACTTGCATTCACTAGGACATGAATTATCTTTCTTTCAAAAGGCATTTTATTCTGTAGGGTGTCTTCCTATACTTGCTGTAAAATATCAAAGATTTATGGGATTAAGCCATATCCTAAATTCTGCCAATCTTCTAGAATAAGACAACTGGTAAAAGTCTTACTGATTTCAGCAGTACTGCTTCTCAGGTTAGACACCTCTCCAGCTAGCGCCATCAGGCTCCAGCCTGTCATAAGTAACAAGCAGCATTCCAAAGCATTCTGAAAGATGCAGAATACCCACACGATGCTGATGGAGCTTCTGTTATCATTTTCATAGGTCAACTGACATATGTTTAAAATAATTACCTATCAGATAGTGGTGTTAAGTGATACTGCTTTAATGTACAAACAGATACAGCTTATTCTCCTGTGCTTCTGAAAACACCCCATAGCATAAGACACCTTCCACATCCAGTGAGTTTTTTCTCTGACCTCTGAAGGGAAGAATTAGGATGGGTACAGTAAAGCCATGAGAAGGAACTTTTCCTCTCACAATATTTAGTTCCAGGCTTCTCTGATCCTGTTTGTCGTACATCCACCAAGACTTTCAAAGACAAGAATTTTCACCACTGGCTTTATGCTTTATTCTTTATAGCTTCAGAGCTCCAAATGCTCAGAAAATGTTCAGATGAAGATTTTGTGTATGGAACTGTGCAGGCATGGCTTTGCTGTGACTTCCTATTGTGCTGAGGTACTGGTAATGGAAACTTTTACTACACTGCATTCTTCTGAGCAACTTCCCTAGCTGTGGTTTTTTGCTATTCCCCTGATAAAAGCACCAGGGTGGTGAGAGTTTAGCAAGTATGTAAAACTCTCACATGAATTTGACACAAGAGCTCTCTAAAGCAAAACTGTACAAAACCGGAGGCACCCAAACTAGGTCATTTCTCATCTGTCAGCAAAGCAGGTGTTATGCTGATGCTTCATTTCAATGTCTCCTTTGATTTAGTTCTGAAAGAGCTTTGACGGAATTAGAGAGCGCAATGGGAAATACCATGAAAACACCAAGAGCCTCCGAAGAGACAAATGTGCCGAGCCAAATGGGTAAGCATGCCTTTAATTTCTTTCAAGAGACAAAGATGTTCAAAAAACATGGTACATTCCTCCATGTCTTTCTTCGCCCGCCTGATGTAGTTAAAGCATGCAAGTGCAAGACTGCTGTGAGAGAAGGAGGGCATCCACAAAACAGTGGTCATTTTTAGGTATGCTCAAGCTCTTTTTCAAAGAAGTAGTTTAATTAAAACCCCCAAGTGTTAAAACCGGTACTTGCTGGTGCTCCTTGAAAGACATCCCTTCCAATCCAGAGAGCACTGAAGCACTACTTCAGAAACCAGAAATAATGTATTTTGACATACTTGCATGGGATATTTTATACAAACTTGTTCTTGAAATTCAGGGTTGCTTCATTTAAGGTTAAAAACCTTCATGTTAAGCTTGCACTAAACCTGAAGTCCACTTTTAGACAGTTGCATTAAAAGCAGCATACAGCCAACTTGTCACTAGGTTTATCAACACAGGTTATACCAAAACACACATTTCCCAGGCTGAGCTGCCAAAGGAGGATGCAACACATCTACCCTCTGCATCCACACGTGAAAAACTCAGCAAAGCCCTCTCCGGAGGCCAGCAGAGATCATGTTTTGCAGTAGAGGTCAGTGACATGCTGCTTCCAAACTACCAGTGAATAGGTGGGGAGTCAGTGCAGCCCCAGCTCTCACACCATGATAAAAAAGACAGCGGGTACAAGAGCTGCAATACATCCCTCCCCAAATGTGAGGAAGAGAAAACAGTTTTGATTGCTTGGGGTTTGGGGATTTTATTAGAGGGAGAAGGCATTAATCAAAGGTTTTGGGTTTTCCATGAAAGATGGACTAGTTGGGCTGCTCATTATTGTAAGGATAGGGAATCAGCTTGGTTACATTAGTGCTGGAAGGGAACCCAGCCCTGCTTTTAGCATAGCCAAGAACTAGCTGATATGGGCAATGAAGCACAGACCAAATACTACAGAGGGCCA
>JAVHNF010063275.1:0-17463 GCA_034783455.1 Micropsitta finschii
TAGTGGGTTTATTATGCTCTGAGGAGTGATTATTCTCAGATAAGCAGTGATTCAATGACATTATGAGCAGCTTTTTTCAGGGCACAGTTCAGTCCAGAGGGTCATACTTTCACAGGCCTTTTCACAGGCCTTCTTGACCCGACTGAAGACGGACTTTGCACTGTCCCAGTTTTCTCATTTCTGGAAACAGAGCATAGGGATGTTGCTCAACAGTGGTAAGGAAGATGTGCTAGGACGGCATTTTCACAAGACAATGAAATAATCTTATGATTTGTTAGGAGGGGGAAAAAATCACTTCTCAGAGGACAAAAGCTATGAGACTGAGGCCATGGTTACATACCTCAGCTTGACTAGGCACACCAACACCACCCAATCACACTCCCTAGTGTGCTAAAAGAGGGAATATTTTTCAGGCTTCTATATGTACACATACATGCACGAATACATAATGCACGCACGCACATATGCATAATGTATATATGTATCAGTGAAACAAATATCTGATCAGGCAAAGCACCCTATCCTGGCTCAGAGAGTCAATAAAATCAAATCCCCTCCCAATACTAATTTAGAGGCGTACAACAGCCTTTATAGATGCATAGGAAAACTATGACAGAACTGTGTTCTCAGGATTATATTCATGCACAGGTCAAGAATCAAATATTCTTTGAGGATGTAGCCACATTCTTCATCACTGCTGTTTATTATCTGTTCAGCTCATTGCTTGGGATCCAGCCCTGCTTGGAGGGAAGTGTGCTGTCCTGCAGAGCTGGGTTTCCCAGACATTGTTCTGAATGGCTGAAGAAACATGCTGCAGTTTTCAGCAAAGCACAGGTTGCTGAAATGCCTGCCGTTGTCACATGCATCTTCAGAAACACACCTTGATAACACAGGTCCTGGAACGGAACGCATCCTCTCTCAGCCTGAACAAAGAAATGCTATATTCCTTGGAAGTCTGCTGTGTTACACTTCTACGTTTTGGCCATAATCCCCTGACAGGCCCCATTACACCTCCATATGGGCAGGCTCTCCTCTGCAGCAGAGCTCTGGGCTGCATGTGGGCCAGCTCCAACTCTGCATTACAGAGTCCTCACACCACTATGACCGAACGGCTGGCTTGGCATGCTCAGCTCTTGAGAAGGAAAGAACTGCTTCATACAGACCAACCAGCCATGACTCTCCATGGCCAATTAAGAAATCAAAAGGGAGCTCTGCACAGAGCACAGACATGACCAAGAAGCCTTAAGCCATGGTGGGAAGCACTGAACCATGTTGCTGCCCAATGTGGGAGCCTGAAGCAACAGGATAGAAGGGGCAGAGAGTCTCCAGTAACAGCCTGCCATGGCAGGGGCAGGCTGATGTGCAGCTCTAGCAAGCAGCCTCTGGCTGGATGCTTTGGCTCCCTGTCCAGTCCCTGCTCCCCAAGGCAGCAGGGGCTTGAACTGTTTTGCTGGAGGCGAGAATTCGGCAGTTACATACCACAGTGAGGCCAGGTAGCTTTTATAAATCTGTTTGTCAGGATCAATCTGTGCTTTTTCCTTTCCTTTTGTTTTACATTTTATCTCCTCAAAACAGAAATGTCAGCATGTCAAATGTCCTGTGTAGGGAGGGAGAGTGCAGGGGCAGGGGGATCCCGGTGCCTGATGCTGCTTGGAGGGAAAGCACCAGTGGGGGCCAAGGGAGGAAGCACAACAGGCCATGCTCTGATGGGCTTCCTGATGCTGAAACATGATCAGAACAAACAAACAACGTAAGAGCTGTAAAACTAAATGACTATTTTTATTTGTTTCCTTGTTGGTTTGTTTTCTCTCTTCCACTTCCTTGTCCCCAGCTGTGCGCTCCTCTAGAAAGCAGCTACTTGGCACTGGTGTTTGCTGGGCACAGAGCGTGTGTGTATTACATCTATTTTAAGCACTCATCCTGAGAAACAGATTCATCTCCATGAATCCCAACGTATTTTAAAACCAGCTGCACGGCTGGTACTAGGGAAGAAAGAGGGGAAATGGCATTTTCTTTATTTTTTTCTTAGTTTTGACCTCTGGTCTGCTCACTGGGCCAGTCAGGTTATTTTGTGCACTTGCACTGTTGCTCTAAACTGGTAACACCAACCTCAGATATTCCAGTTATGACACGTAAAATATAATCTGCTCAGCAGTGTTTTCCCTTTTCATTACAACTTTCTTTTCACAAAATAACCGTTTATTGTCAAAATTCCTCTGAAAGCATGAGTATGTGCTGAAATCCTGTATCCATATACTCCAATATAACCAAACTCACACAGAAAAGCAAATGTCCTGGAAAGTTATATATCCGGGGTCAGTTTATCCTGCTCCCCTGTGTCACTCCACTACCTTCTCAGGATCTGAGAAGGGCTGGGTCAAATTCTGGTTCCAGCTTTCTGGCTTCTGCTAACCTCCTATCCTATTTTTTGTCCTGTTTTCCTAGGCTGAGCAGGGTGCCAGCAGCGGAGGATTTGGCCTTCAGGATGCTTAAAGCCTTCCCCAGAGGCCGGATCTCTGCTCAAGATGTGCTTGTTCATGGCTTCTTCAGCCCTCTGCCTCCTCAGCTCTATCAGGTTCCTGCTGGTAAGTTAACTCAGTTTCATCTCACTAAGAGCTACTTCACATGCTATTTATTGTGAGTTTCTTCTTACTTTGAAAGTCTCTGCCATTCACCTGGACATCTGCCTGCCCTCCCTCCCCACTCCTGTATGCTGCAAAGTTTACATCCCATTGCAAATTTGTCAGCTTCTTTTTCTGTTTTCTTCCACTTGACCACTGCGTTAATACTAGAAGGGGACATGGATGGGCTGTGGTACATTTAGAAAGTGGAGGTGTGTATGATTTCACAGCTCATTTCTCCCCCATTCTGTAACCCTAGGGGCCCAGAGCTTTCCTGTGGGCTCGTTCACACTGTGTATTCAGTGTAACTCACATGCTGGTCCCTCCTGATGTCCTGAATTCCCAGCTGCTCAGCATGATGTGCTAGCCCCAATTCCCTTGGACTGCTCCTCCTGCTCCCTTTTGATGTTCAGAGACAACAGCTGTTCCTCATACCCTGTCGCACCAGTCCTTCCTCAGTTTTACCTGCTTTATTTTCTTCTTCCCTTGCTGTCTTTTAAGCACACAGCTGCATACACACAGATCTGCCTCTTCTGCCCTGAGCTGCTAATAAATACAGGGTCTCTCAAGCTACAGGTTCTGGTCCTCACTAGGAAAAGCCCCCTCTTATTGGGCAGCAGGCCAGAGAGCACTCACATTCCCTGTTGCCTCCTGGGCACCCACTGCACTAGTTAGCTGGGTGTGTTTTTTAAGACAGGAGCAATTAAGAAGCCTTCTTGGAGTGTGTTGTCAAGCTATTTGAAAACCTAATTTCTGGCTCCTGTGACACATCCCAAGTGAAGGAGCAGCAAGCTAGCATCTCTCCCAAACCGCTGCCCTTCAGAAGGTGCTCCGTGTGTGTATGTGCACGAGTGAGAGACATCTGCATTCCTTTTCTGTTCACCCAGCCACAGAGCACAAATCTACTTTGACACTTTTAGAAAAATGAAAAGATGGAATCTCGCAGGAGCCTGCCTGTGCCGCGGGGGGAGGAGGGGAGCACGCACAGCAGGAGGGAAGTTGACTTTTCTTTATACATATAGGGTTTTTTCCATGCAGAGTTTAAATTATGCCTGATAAAAGGAGTTTCGTGGATGTTTCAGTTCTTTCAAACCCTCCTGGCTTCCTCCCAATTAAATGAGGTTTGTCAAAGCCACAGGGCTCTGCTGCTGCCGGAGAGGCGGACAAGCACTTCCCGCAGTGACATCTCCAATCCCCAAGGGAGAAGATGAAAGTGTCAGTGCCAAGAGAGAGAGAGTGTGTGGAAAAAAACAGGTACAGAGACAGACAGTGTGAGAGAAAGGGAGAGAGTAAGGAGAAATAGAAGGAATGAGAAAACAGATTGGCATAATGTGTCAATCTCTCCAACATGCTGGCAGAGAGGGGATAGATTTATTTCACCTGGGTTTATGCACCATCCCATATTTATTATTCTCCACGTTTCAGCAAGAAGTACCTTGTGGACAGGAAACTGCACGGCGTTATCATAGCAACCAATGTGTTGGGAGCAGAATCAAAGTGCACAGGGCTCAAAAAAAGTGGAGTATGATCATGCAAGACCATATTCATGAGTGACTCATTAAGCCTGCAAAAATTAGGCAATTCTGAGTAATTCTCCATGTAGCCATCCCTATTGCCATAATCATGTAAGACATTGGTTCTCTCCCGTCACTTTGGCATCAGGCTATTTTGGAATTACACTGTATCACTTTAAAATTCTCATTGCTATGATAACACAGTGCAGATTTTATATGTATTCTGTCCCCACTTTGTTCTGGAGGATGCTGGCTATTAGTCCCCATCCTCTGAAGGAGAAAGTTAATGCAGAAGGGCAAACAATGAGCTGGAGATGAAAGGTAAAAGGAAGAGGGGTTGATCCCAAGGTGTGTGAGAGAGTAAGAAGGAAGCAACATTGGGAAAAACAAAAAGTTCCAGTAAGAAATTATTGTCTATTTTTACGAAATAATCTTGTCCATAACTGTTCTTTTTATAAGTTGCTAGGACAAGCTGCATGCTAGAGGATGTTTTTCGAAGGTCTATTCCTAGGAAAAAAATAATTGGAGAAATCATTGTTTCAAGAAGTACCCCTCCAAATGTCATGGTTCTGAATACAGAGGGGAGTGCTAATGGACAGAACCTGGGTGCTGCCCCTGAGAAGGATGAGAGGGAGCACGAGGGTCTTTGCTTCCCGGTGGTCAGCTACTGCTGAGGGGAACAGGTTGCTGTTGCTTATGCTTAAGCTCATATGCTTATATGTTGCTTACAGCCCATCCTGTAAGAGAGGAAGACTCTCCGTGCCCCAAGTGGGGCTGGTCCGCAGAGGAACCTCTCTTAAAGCTGCTCACTCCTGTGCCTCTAGTGCAAGAAGAGGCTGCTAAGGCCCAGGTTAAAACTCTAGTCACCATTTTGGTGGCCTTAATTCTGCACATGCCACCAGTACCTCTGGGTATAGCAACATAAGACAGGAGCACGGGAATCTCTATCGTCCTTACACTGTGACTAGTAGCCTGAGGGGTGGCAGTGATGACCTTTCGTAAAACTGGAGCATTTGCTGTCAGCCAATCCTGAGACAATTATCTTTGTGTAGTGCAGCCCTGCAGTACAACAGCTCTGATAAAACTTCAGTCTAACCCTTTGCCACCTGCTAAAGCAGAATGTTTTCTGTCCAATTAATCACTCCTGGAAGAAAGATGAGATCCTTGAATCAAGAAAGTATGAGCCGTGCTCTCAACCCAGTGTCAGTCCTGAAGTGCAAAGGGCACTCTGAGAAGGTATCTCACTGCTGTCAGACAAGTCAGACACAGTAACAATTGCAGCTTATTATTGTTACTTATAGGTTTGGTTTATTTTCCCTCTCTTGCCCACAAATGCTTCAGAGTAGACTTGTGAGTAGGGAGGGTGAGCAGTGGGATTTGGGGTTAGCACCAGTGTGTTTCCAAGAAAACACTGCAAGAGCTCTGACCGAACAACTCAGGCACTTTGGCCAAGGAGGCCTGAGCTGGCTTCTCAGATCCTATCCCCACTGGACTGATGTCCAGGCTCAGGACTGACCTTTCTCACAGTTCAGGAGACATTTGACTCTGGCCATACTATTGGCTTAGCAGCTAGTCATCAAGTCAAGACCAACTTGTGCTCTGTGAGGAGGATAGGGTGCTGCACGGGTGTGATCCTGGCTTTGACTAGGAGGGACTTGCTGCTTTTTTGGGTATGGTTGGTCTCTGATTGTTACCTGCTCCCAGCAACTCAAAACCAGTGTGCCAGGTGGTGATGGCACTGTAGTGTTTCTCCTGAAACAGCCCGCTATTCAGCTTTTCAGAGGCAGGAGGAGGGAGGCTTGGTGCTGACAGAGCACTGTCATTTTCATGCCTGTTGCACCTAAACTAATACAAAGCAAGCATAAGCAAAGAGGAGGTTAAGGCTGTAAGCCATTGCTTTCTAAAAATCCTACTACTGTTGGAATTAGCCAGTGCTGGTGGGTGTTACCACAGGGCATATCTAAAGAAAAGCTGACTTTCATGGACACCTTGTTTGGGTTGGCTGGTTTGCCTAGGTTTTCCTATATAGCTAAAAAGTTTACATAGTCACTTAAATATTTTTTCCTCTATGCTTTGCCACCTCTGTATACAGCAAATGGATACCCTTCACTGTAAATCAGATACGGACACCTAGAAAGAGAAGTTCCCACAGTATGCATGAATCTGTGTCTTAATAAGGGCATAAACCACAGGTGGTGTTGAGCAGCAAATCAGCTGTCACTCCTGACCCAAAAGCAGCCTTTTCTGTCAAGTGATAAAGCAAATCTTCACTTAACTCAGGAAAAACACCCTTCACTTCACCTGGCCTGATCTCCACAGTGCTAGAAAGTCTGCTTAAGTACCGACAGGACATTGAGGTTTCGTATTCTGTCATTAAGCCACCACCCTGGGAAAGACGCATTGCAACATCACAGTAGATGTGTGCCAAGGGCACAGACCTCTGGAGATGTTGCCCTGTTCAAGCTCATCCCTGGGCACTGGCCTGGAGCAAACCATGCTGGGCCCTGTATAGAAGCACAGGGTGAAAGGGAAGACGGGAAAAGAAGGAAGGTTTCCTTTCCTCACTACCCAGCTCATGCTCTTGCAAAAGCACAACTGGCGCGAAGTTTGGCCCACATGACTTGTGGAAACAAAGTCCTACAGACATGGATCAAATACTCTGACTCCCATTGATCTCAGGCCAGAGAATGTCTATAAAGGTCTTATTGTTCAGGGAGATGAACTGCTCTTGGGGAGGAGTGCTGTTAATGCCCTCATGGAGGCAGATGCTATTGCACCAGAGGTTAGCAGATGTTTTTCTGTATTTTGTCTAATTGCAAGTTGTATCTGAGGTTTCTATAACTTCCATTTTCCCTTTAACGCTCTTAAATGCTAATCTGAGAAGATTTAGTTGTCTTGTTTGCTGTGAAAGACATTCAAACTGCAACTCTCATGTAGCTGATTTCCATCCTCAGGTGCACTTCTGCCTTCACCCAGTTATCAGTACAAAAGAGCAAATTGGGATGTAGTGATAAGATTTCTGAGGCAGAAAAGTTAAAGCTAAGTTTGAGATTGTGACAGCAAGCAACCATGAGCCTAGGAACTCAATTAGCCTGAAAGACAACTATCTCATTATCTTTCCTAAAATGATATAAATACATAAGAATATAAAAATTTAAAATAAACTCTCTATTGACTGTCTAGATGACTGAATTTCACTGCTCAATTTCTTTAAACACCCACTTTAGTATTTATTTATTCTAAGCGTGAAGCAGCTACGATAATTAGACTGTCAGATTTGGTAAGTTAATGAGGAGTCACTGGAGTGGAAGGTTTTGCATTTGTGCGATTGCTGAAGGAGAGAAGCTCCGTGCCTTCGCTCTATCTCTTTTTTCTTTCTCTTTTTTTTCCCCCTCCACTGGGTGGGAAGGAGAGAGCTTGGCAGTGTGTAGATCCCTTTGAATCCTTTTGATTAGCGGGTTGCATTCCTACCACTGTTCTACCAAATAGCATTTTGCTGGCTGCTCCAAGAAAAAGAAAAATGAAAAAAAAATAACCCACATGGATGAGATTTCTAGAGGAGGCCTAGATTAAAGAAATCATTTCCTAAAACAAGCAGAAGGAACGGAGCTGTGAGAAATAGGATCCTGAATGAGTTTATATTGTGGCTAATGTCACAGGAGAGCATTAGGAAAGTAGAACAGTGAAGGAAAAGGATCATTTTGCAGCTTTCTCTTTAACCTGCTTTTTCCGCAGGACAGTCAGTGCTCACAGTACCAGGAGTGAGATTGCAACCTGAAATCTGTGACCTTTTCATTTCTTACCCAAAAGGCCATCTCTCACAAGGTTCAAGCAAGTTTTGGTGGAAAGCAGAGATGATTAACTAACTCCTGGCTAAACACGCAGTTGCCATTGCCAAAGCTGCTGCCATTATCCTTAGCACGTGAATTCCTTTGTATACTGAAGGTGGGAAAACAGAACTGATACCCAGGGCTGGATGACCACATCCCAGGCTGAGGACAAAGTGGGAAATCTTACATTCAGAGATCAGCGAGCCAATGGCCCACAATGCTTGGTGGTATCATGAGAGGTTTGGATTTGTTTCATCATATTCCCAAGACTCAGATGGATGCCTCCTCTGATGCCTCCCCAGTCAAAATATTGCTTCATTTCTCCATTGCTTAAACTGACCAAATTGTTTTGTTTGCCTTTGTCCTTGTCTAGTGAGTTCACATTTTATAGCTTACTTGTTTTGATTTCACACACAGTGGAACCTGAGCAGAGCTAGGCAAAATCTCTTTAGCTCATTAACATCCTTAATCGCCATAATTAATCACCATTTTAATACAACATACCTCAAAAAATAGGTCAACATCAACAATTTTCATCTCCTGCTACAGAAAGACCAAAAGATCACTTAAAATGATTCTTATTGAAAGAAATTACTGAAATAATTATTGACGTTATTGAAAGAAATACCCTTTTGTTACATCCTGTCTCTATTGATCTTGTGCATTTGTTAACAGCATGTGTCCAGTCAGTGTCACTGCCTGGGTCTGTGCTTGCAGGGCAGACCTGGAAACTGATCTTGAGGCCAAATTAGCTTGACTGTCCAACTTTCTGCCAAGCTAAGAGGCAACCTAAGCTGTGCTAACAGGGCGAACCTCAGCTACCTCTCTGTGCTTTCAGATGCATGTAAATGTACCTTCTACAGGATCAGGTCCCAGCACTCAGTGCCTGGTCTCACAGCCTCTTTCTACCCCATCTGCCCTTATTAAGCAGACAACAGCAGGCAGACAGGACAGCCTCCAGTCCTTTCAAGAAGGACCTGACACTGCCAGCCCTGTGACCAGACTGGGTTTTGGAGGCAGCCTGAATACATTCCCTGCTCACCTGCTCAAGTGCAGACAGGGCAGCTGTTCCCTCTCTGTGATCACAGAGGAAATAATCCTGCCAAAAAGCTGGTTGTCAGTTCCACTAAGGCTTCAGGGACAACTCACTTGAGGAGGGCACTCATTCTTCAGTTCAGTGAATCTGGATTTGACCAGTTTTGACTGATTTTGAGAGTATTTCACAAATACTTAATTTAAAATAGTGAAAGCATGAAAAAGTAGGAGATACTTATTAAACATTTTCTTTTTTTTTTTTTTTTTTAATATTAACTTGGCCTGAAAATGGTTTTGTCCCTCTTTTATGCTGCTTAGAAAATGTACTAAATAAGCTTAAATGTCAATTCAAGTCTTCTGCACTTCATTACGGGAAAACATTCTATAAGTGATGGTGTTCATGTTATTAATTCTCTTCTTATAAAAGGCATCTGGATTCAGACATGGTTAAGCAAGGTTATAAATGAAACAGTAATTTTTTTGTCACTTTAATAGGCTACCAACGGAAAGCAGGGGGTTCTGACTGCTTTTTCAAATCTAATCAGAGGTAGATAGGCATCTAAAGCACAACAGCCTCATGCTGGCACATGAGGGAATGGAATTTCCTGGGAACATAATGAAACTGGGCAGCCTTCCTTCATCGGCCAGCCTGAGTTAAGTTACAAAAATAGACAAAGCCAAAAAACGAAACATATCAGGCTCCATGAGGAATCCACGGGCCCTGAGCAACACAGCAAGGAAAGAAACATTGTCACGGTCTCCTCCTTGTTCTCCTTTTGGAGTCAGGAAGGAAGGAGAGTGCCAGATGTCTATCCCAGGGTGACATACACTCCATGCCAACACTCCATCCATTTTCTGTGCTATTCCACCTCTTTCCCTCTATCTGTTGAGGAGGAATGTATCGATTGTTGGAATCTGCTTCCATTCTCATACTGCCTCTCAAAATGCAGATAAAAAATGCAGTGCCACTTATATGTTCTACTGTGCTGGCCAAGTGTAGGTGAATCCACAGAAAGATTTGAGCTTGTTTAAACTGTTAACAAGCACAGTAACTGAAGGCACTAGCCCTGCAGAATATTTGTAATTAGGATTTATTTTTCCTTTTGATTCAGGACTTAGGCCATGGATTTTTATCCTCACAAAATTCCATTGCGACGGGGGCAGAGTTTAGCCTCCATACAGCAAGGATCTTTGAAATAATTCTTAATATCGACAAAATGAAACAAACCCTTTGAGAGTACACCAAAAAAAGGACAGAGTTTGCTTGGGGAGAAGGGAGTGTTTTTTTAAAATCACCTTTCAGTAGAAGAGAATTAAATTGTGCAGATGTCCTGCTTTTTGTTTTTCTGAAAGCAATGTCAGAAAGATTGACTTGGCAACAAAGATGTAACAGCACAGTCTGGACACTAGACTTGCAGAATAAACTCAGTGATGTGACACTTAATAGAGAGATCCCTGGTCCAGAAGATCGATGTACAAACAGGACAGATGGGGACTGACAATTGAAAGAATGTAGAGGCTGATCCAAGGCTTACAGAGACCTGTCATTCCTGGGGTTTGCCTACAATCTCCTTCAACAAAAGAGCTCCTGAGGGAAGGAGGGGATTAGTCAAAAGTTGAGTGAAGTCTCCAGGGAAGATGGTTTCTTGGATAAAGTTGTCAACAAAGGAATTGTTGAAGACCATTTGTTATAATTTCCTAGAGGGAGCTTCTGCCATTACTAACAGGATTACCAGCATACTGGTTCCACACCAGCAGAGCATTAGGCATGTGGATTGCAGACTGGTTGCTTAGAGCTGAATTCAAGGGTCTTCTTATACTGGGTCCCAAATGTGTGCAGGTGTTGGTGAAGAGAGGAAAGATGGCAAAGAATTAAGACGCAGCCAAACACAGGCAATTTTTTGTCCAACTGTTGCAGAAAGTCCTGGCTCATTAATGGGTTACCAGAGTGATTTCCTCTGCTTGACCTCAGGTCTGCTGAGGGATTATGAGAAGCAAAGCTAATCTGAGGTGAGTGCTGATCAGGAAACATGGGGAAATCAGTGAGCTCTTCCCCAACTACAGTTATTGTGAAATTTCTTACAGCATTGTTCCTGGAAGAATTAGGAAAGCAAGCAATTTACTGTGTTCAAGTGCTAGTCAGCTTGGTTTCAGATATCTGGGACACTTTTTCTGGGCTCTGGGACATCAGAAACCAGAAGCCTTGGTGTAATCTCACAGCAGATCTGTGAAGAAGAAGAAGGCAAAGATAAATCATTAAAGTGCAGGCATGCAAACTTTCTTGAATACTTCTTATTCATCTGAGGAGTGTCACTGGCATGACTGGGAGAACTTCTCTGAGCAAGAATTATGCAGAGCATTGAGGCACTGGAACAAAATCAGTCATGGAGCTATAGGGAAACTCCAGGTAAATAGGTGGCAGCCATACAAAGAGCTGGAAGGTGTCATTTCACTGTAAGAGAGCTACATCTCCAGACCCATACAAGTCCATTTCTTGCTAACCAAACACTACAGATCTGGGCACACTTTTGTGTTCTCCTTTGCCCTTGCTATAGACATAATTTCAGGAACATATAGATTAGATACATAAAAGAGCACATGGATTGTCTGCAGGCACTGCTTAGTGAAGAGAACAAGAGGTATTCTTTGTGTTATGTGACAGTCCTTAAAGTTCTCTGCCTTGGTAAGAAGGAGGGCTATGTTCCCAAGTCTTTCCATGTCTGGATTGTGTGGACCCAGATCTCCCCAAACATCAGCCACTGTCAAAATGAGTGTGAATGCCTGACCTCCATTTGCAATATTGAACAGAAATCTGCCTCAGTATTAGGACCTTCTGCCTCTAATTTGCTCTGCAGTGAATTTGGAATAATATTACAGTGACCTCACAGCAGCCTAAGCAAGATCAGGCCAGAATATCCTATAGAGTTCTACTTAGGCATGTGTCTCTTTGTCAGCTTCCCATGTGCAGGTTTATTTGTGGAGAGAGGGCCATTTGGAACCTTTTTGGAAGAAAACCAGGAATTCTTAAGCACACTGGCACTGGCTGTTGCACTGCAAAAGATTCTAAGAACTGCTACAATTAAGAAGCTTTTCTAAAGTGTCTGTCTGGCTGTGTAGGTAGAAGATAGCTCTCCACTTCCGAGTTATGCTGCATTGTCATACGGGTGTTCAGAAAGGCTGTAAGTGATGCCCAAGTTGAGACAGGGTATTCTGCATTCCTTTAGCACTCTTGGAGATGGCTGGGCTAAAAGCAGTGAAGAAGCAGGATCTCTAATGCCTGCCAAGGGCTGGATGTCTGCTCCTAATTGGGAGCCACTAAATGCTTGAGGTATGTTAAAGGATTAGTTATGCATAGACAATGAGGGATCTAATAATGAGATCTGAATCACTTTCCCCATGGTGTCAATCCAGACCACCAGTTATAAATGTCTTCTGTCCTGGAGCAGCAGAGAGAATGGTTTTGCTCTTTTACATAGCTGCTACCCCATATTCCAAAATTCTTACACTAAACTGTGAAAGAGTCAAGTGATATATTCTAGCTCTGTTACATGGAGGGGCAGAAAGCCAGAAAGACCCTGGCAAAAGGATGTCCTGCAACCCCACACTCTTCTGTTCATTAAATCAACACTGGAGGCCCAATGCCTTAAATATGCCAGATCAGAGAGAGAAATTGCCCTAGAACCACTACTCTCCCAAACTAACAGGAGCACTATTCACATCAGGAGTACTTAGTACATTTTCCATCCCCTGGCCTGCACAATCTCAGGGGCAACAAATGGACATAGTGTTGTAATGAGCGAAGAAGACCAAGCAAAAAGAAACATCTGAATTCATGTACCAAGTCTGTGCCACCTAAAAAGGTGGTCCTGCTTCCCTCATTTCCCTCTGTGCTTCAAGCTTCACAGTCTTTCCCTCTTGTTCTCTGGCACTTTTCTAAGCCCTTGATGAACTGATCTAACTCACTAAACGGGTAGAAAGCTGTTAATTCTTTTGCTGAGTTAGTTTTTCATTGCTTTACTGAGCTGAATCAGATTATGAAGGGGTCAGAGAAGTATCAGACTTCATGCATGGCTGAGTGTGGAGTGGGAAAGGAGGAGCAGGAAAAAGCCATGATGATCAGGCTAGTTTATCTCCAGCCTGCTCACATCTAGTTCATGTGGGTGGTCATCCCCTGTGACATCTGGATGTTTGATGTTCTGTTTTGAGGTAATAACTGAATGGGTTCTGGCAAGCAAGTGCTCAGTACTGCTGTTGTGTAGGTGGGCCCATCGCAAATTGAGGTGTTTGCTGTTGAAGACCTCACAAAAAATCCCAGACATTGGCAAAGAGGTGCAGGACTGACCTTTCCTTTTTTCCAGAAAACTTTCTCTTGGCAGAGGTAGTATGCGCTGGTAAAATAGGTGAGAGTCTATGAAGCACATGTAAATGGAGATCGTTGTGCTCCAGGGTCATCAAACTGTTTCTTCTCACCACCTAATAAAAAATTAAAACCAAATCTGAGATTTTGGAGAAATCCTTTAACATCGCCTTTTATGTAAAGTGAAGTTAACAGCAGACTTAAATATTTACTGTAAAAACATCTTGAAGTAAATGAAATAACCTCTTTCCCAGGCCAAGATTCTGTTTTACTTCAGCCCAGACCAACTTTGTCACCCAAATCACATATCCCCAAGAAAAAAACACGAGAGCTTTAATACTTGCAAACCATGCCTGTAACAGCGCAAGTGGTCAATGCTCTTTAAAGGTGTGTGGGGGGAAGCTCCAGGAAAATCCCCCTCGCAAGCTAGACCTGCATTTGGGGAGCCCAGATGAAAGCCCTGATGTGGGTCATGTGACAGGTGTCACTTCAGTAATGATATTGGGGCAGAGATAAAAGCCCCCGCCGGTGGGTCACGTGGCAGCGCTTCATTACCGGCACAGCAGGGGGGCCCTGAGCCTCAATGCCTTTATTTTGGGGTGGGTTTTTTTGATTCTTTTTTAATTCTTTTTTTTTTTATTATTATTCTGTGATAATGAGAAAATGTTTAAACTTCCATCCCTGTGTTGAAACACTTCTCCGTGCTGACAGCAGCGGGAGATCCCTTGATCAGCTGTCAGATCGGAAAGTGCAGCTCTTCTGGAAAGTAAACAGCGTGTTTGCTGGTTGGAAATCGTTTTCTGTTCGTTGGGACCGCAAGTCGTGGCGTGATGGAGCCGTGTCACAGGATCTGACAGCTGGGGAGTGGGCAATAGGCAATGGGCTGAGAAATGGGGTTTAGGCTCTGCGGCTGATAACAGGAGCTTCAAATCTCTCACACTTCACTATTGTTATCATAAGGAAAAACCCCACCACTTATGGATTGCTTATGTGACTTTTCAAGCAGCGGCTCAGTGTTGGTGTGGGTATGTGGGACCTTCTACAAGAAGCATGTTAATAAAAACATTCCCAGGAGGAAACCAAAAGGGGCACACAAAGGAACTGAGTTGGTGTGGATGCACATGGGGGTGAAGGTGGCCGGATCTCATTCCTGGTTTTAAAGAAAAAAATAAAGTCTCCCTATGATCACATTAAAAACCATTCACGGCTCTGATGTCACACAGGCTTGGGGAACGCACTGGGAGTTTCAGGTGAGATGAGGAGGGCAAATGTGTTCACAGGGTCATGCGAGAGCTCAACCCCATCCTGGGGAGGGCAGGGCCTGGCTGAAACCAGAGCTGTTAGGCTCTGCCTCTGAAGTACCCTTGGAACCCAGCTAAGTTCACTTTAAATGCTAACCACAGTTTTTCTTTTCCTATTAGGCAAATACCTTCTCAAAGTCAATTCCCATAGAGAAAAAGAGATACAGATATAATGCACATAATTTTAATTAAAATTAAGGTTTGAATGTGCATATGCAGAGGCACACACAGCATTTTTTCTGTGCAGACGTAGACAACATCTTATATGCAGAATCAACAAATCAACCTGATTTCAACACTGGGAAAGTTAATTACTCAGAGCAGGGCTTGGATCATGTATTAGATATTTCCAGCAATTATGTTACATGGAGTCCTTGTAGCCTCCCAACAAATGCTTTCCTCTGCTGGCTGCACTGCAGCCTTCTCCCTCTTCCTAAAGATCCCCATTAAAAGCTTCCTGCCTATTACACTTCATGAAGTCTTGGCTCATTAAAAGTGAAGTTTTGATGCCCAGTTGGTAACTCACTTGCACCAGGAAGGCCCTAGAGCTGGGGCTTTGGTTTCAGGTACACACTCTGGAGCAAGATCAGGCTCTGGGGAAGCAGCTGCTGCCCTCCCACCCTGCAATCAGGTGCAAGGCCCGACCATCAGCAAAAACGAGCCCAAGAGAAAAGATCAGATCAGAATCTGGCCCTTTGTTAGCAGTCATTAAAAAACATTGCAGTTTTAATAGGAGCTTATTCAATTAGCAGACTAACAGGCTCCATCAGATAAGCTGGGGATTTCCCTGGGAATCTGAGTCACACACTGCTGAAGCAGCTCTGCACCCTGTGGTTAACCCTCTCTGGGCACAACCAGAATGAAGGGATCAAATCCCAGAAGAAGGTTTATTTCTGGATTCTTAGGGAAAATGCTACGCCGGTGCCAGTGATGAGTGTGAGTCACACATGCTGGAAGAACCCAGGAGGATCATGGCACCAAACTGTAGCTGCTGCAGACAGGAGAATTGCCTGATCTCCGACAAACACGCTGACATTTGGCAGCCTGACAGCTTCACAGTCCCATAAGAGGCTTCCTAATTAGAGCCTGGGTGAGAAATAATCCACAACTGGAAGTTTGTCTCTAGCTTCCTTGCTGTACCTTTTTCTCCCTGCCTTTTTGTGCTTTTTCTCCCTTTTCAGTGTTTTCTCTCACACATTCTCAATACATCCCCTCCCCGCAGGCGGAAGCTGTTTGAAACACCAAGCAGGAGGAAGGGTCATTTTGGCCTGTCCTCTTAGCTCAGAACAGCTCCCAGCAAAAGCGCCCTTCTAGCATTCCAGCATTGCCCTTGAAGGAGAAGGGAGACAAGGCAGGGAAAAGGACAGTGCATGGTGAAGTTTATAATGAGGCTAAGTACAACTGGGCTGGAAGAAAACCAAACCAGTCTCGTTCATTCCTAGTCAAACAAGTAGGGCAAAAATACTGCTCCCAGCAGCAGGAGAATGGGGACTCTGGGTCTGCATCCTGCTGTGAGTGTTGATTTCCTCTACAGCAAGCTGGCCCCAAACAGCACATCATGACATCCTGAGTCTTTTAGCTGGAGCCAGAGCCTGAATTTAGCACAGTACAGTACCATGCTGGCTGTAAGGTGAAATATATTTTTTAGAGTTATGCACTGTTATAAAGCCAGATCTTTTAAAGCTAAATCATATTCGCCATTTACCCCATCACATGTATATTCTCTTAATAGTTCCAGAAAAGGTCTGCATATTCAATAACCTCTGAATTTGAGATTTTATCAACTAGCAACATCTGCTAAGACAAACATAACTCTTTTACTGTGTTTATTTCCTAAAGGGTTATTTGTTGTTAGTGGGATTGATTGTTCTCTATTTAATATCCCAGTCTTTTTCCAGGGTAATGAGACAGGTAGCAAAGCTCTTCAAAGACAATAGCCGTTGTATACTCTTCAAAGACAATAGCCATTGTATACACTGCATATAGATACAAACATCAGAACCCACTTTATGTTAGAGGGTTGTTTCCCTTCGCCGTCCTCCTTGGTGAATACCATATTCCCTGGGTAGCAACCAGAAACAGGCAGAAACTTGAGATCCTCCATTTTTGGCCATACATGACATCAGACAGCTCTGTATGCTACCACCATCAGCAGGATCCCAGATGATGACATGAAGCCAGTGCTTACAGATGATTAGCTCTCTCCAAAGCAAAAAGATCTCATTCAAAACATGCAGCTGAAGCTTTTTCCAGGACAAATGCATTTATTGCTGAGATATACTGGAAGATCTCCATCTAACATCTTTAGAGTTCAATATGAGTCTTATCTGGGTCCTTGGGGATTGCACTTTTTTTGAGGTTTCACTTTGGGGGCTTCATTAAGATTGCTGGCACTCACGTGTTTCATGTGCTGCAGATGTCCCTGTATTGCGCAGCTATGAGAAAAAACTGTGGACCTACGCCTCTGTATTGAGGAGAATGACCCTGCATCAGGACTGGAAAGGACTGTAACATCATCCTCATTTGTAATGCCTGTACTGCTAAAATACTGAGGCTGAGAAGACTGTTTATTGAACTGATATTTCCAACAAACAGATGTCTGTGATGAAAGTAGAGCTGCTCCCTAAGGTTCTAATATTAACAAATTCCCTGAATAGATTGTAGCTGTGTGTTTTCTACCATGCCTCTCTACAAAATGGAGTATGGATTAGTACACACTATTTATAGAGCCCAGCCCACAGGTCGCATCCTGCCCACTGGCACTCACCTCTCTGCAGCCCAGACCTCGCGCAGGATCTCTGTCTG
>JAVHNF010063277.1:0-19402 GCA_034783455.1 Micropsitta finschii
AATCCAGAATCTCTCCCATGAGATGGGCGCTGTGGCGAGGGCTCCGTCTTTTTTCCCCGATTTAAGGTGCTTTCTTGATTTCTTTGCCAGATGAAATGAGAACAGTGACCCTGACCATTGGTGCATGTTGGCTGACGAATGCTGAGGACATAAATACAGGTCTGTGCATTCCCCCCCTTCCCCAAGCATTTCAAACCACCCGAGGCTGTTTCCTCCAAGGGAGTGCTGCTGTCCTGCAGAAACGGGGGGCAAGAGCCCCTTCCTCAAAGCACATTGGTTTTCTTGAGTGCTTTTCCCTGCAGAGAGGAGCCGGGAAGTGAACGGTGCTGTCAGAAACGATGCTTCAGGAAAAGGCACAACCCTCTAGACGAACAAGGCAGTGCTGACTTCTCACTTCTGTCCAAGCCTTTAGGATCCAAGAGGGCAGGAAACAAGCACGGTGCATCCCCACCCCGGCGAACACTGCACTGGAGAACAACACATTGGCACTCAGCATCAGCAGCCTTCAGCAGGGACCTGGGCTCCGGTGCCTTTGGAAGGAGAAACAAGGCTGACCAACTCCAATATGCTCTGAGAAGCAGTTCAGATGGTGGTTAGCAAAGCCAGAAAGCACAAGGCTGTATGTGGCGGGTGGCAGCTGCCAGGGAATAGCACAGTCCCTAAATTTGTTCTGCCTTATACCAAAGCAAAAATCCCATTGGCTTCCTAGCGAGCCTTTCCTGGTTAAGGATGGTCCATGGTTTTCCGTAGGTCTTTAAACTGAAAGCATGAATATCCCCTACATGGCTAAGAAAGCTGCTCGCTTACTTTAAAGGATGCAGTTATGGAATTGAAGGTCTTCGGCTCACACTTGGAGATGATCTGAGCTGCCAGAGGACAGGGTTGGACGCATGAGGAATCACCAAGAAGCAGGGAAGAGGCTTGGGATTTTAGCCCTTTGTCAGCAGAAACTGGGGCTGCCTCGGAGCAGGTTTTTTTCCCTGTAGCTTTTGGCATTTGCTGTAGGAGGAACAGGGACAGAAAATCCATGTGCAGAGCCTGGCCATGGAGTCCATCAAGTGTCCCTGCCGGCTATGGGCTATCGCAGCATCACCTCATGAATCCATCCCTTCTTCACCTTCTGAGCATCCCAAGCTCAGAGGAGCAGGTCCTGACCACATCAGGGAAGGAATAAGGACCTTTCGCGTCCCCTTAACCCCAATGGGCAGTTTCTCCCCCTAAGAAGCTCCCAGGTCCTGCTAAATAGAGAACAAACCTCAACGCAACAGAGCTCCTTGGAGTGAAAGCCTGAGTCCAACTCAACCTGCAACGGCAGCCATGGCCATGCTTCCAATGGTCCCAGCGTTGGAACTGGGGACCTGGCTGTGGGCTGGGCAGAGGAAAGGCCACAAAACCTCCTCTGGGTGCTGAGCTGTGGGTCTCGATAAGAGAACTACACACAAGAGCCAGCACCAAAAGAGCCCCTGCCTGCTACGACGCGCGGTCAGGCACCGAGCCCCTGTGCCTGCACCACTGCCTGCAGCTGCCCCCCGGGTGCAGCAGCCAGGAGCTGGGGTTTGGCCACAGTCCCAAGGGCAAAGCCCCTCCTCGGAAAGCACTTGGGATGCAGAAAGGTGGCCGGAGGCAGGTGGATGTGCTGGATCAGCTCCAAGCAGCAGCTGCATGGGCATTTGGGGGAGTGCTGCGACGGAGGGGACGGAGACCTGCGGAGCTCGTTTCCCTTGCACCAGCCTCCTCCATGGGAAAATCCTGTGCTAAATCCCACCCCGAGCCACAGCCAAGCTCCTGAGGTCACCCCGTGTCCTATGGGCTCGCTGCACCCCTGGGAGAAGGAATAAAGCAAAGGCTCTGCCTTCACCCTCTCCTTGGCTCCAGGTGGGAGCCCAAAGCTGCCGCCACCGGCCTGGCTCTCCCCCGGGCAGCCAGGTCTGCGTTGCCCCTTTCTTTATCCCTCGCCTTGTGCTTGGGTAATAAAAAAAAAAGAAAATAAAAACAATAATTAAAAGTAAAAAATAAAACCCGGGGATGGAGAAAGCAGCCAAGGAGAGCAGGCAGGGCCGAGCCGCGAGCGCTCCCTCCTCCTGTGCTGCCCGGAGGGGTCGGTCCCTTACCACTGCCAGGAGCATCTCCTCTCCCGAGCAGGGATTTCACATTCATTTCACTGGTATGGCAAAGTCCGTTTGCTTTTTCCTTCAAGGTGCTTTACATTCAAGAGCTATTGCAATCCACAGCGAGGAAACGGGGCTGGGATATACCCCAGCCCCCGGGGTTCTCTTGAGTTCGATTGTTTGATTTAAATAAGCTTCCCCAAACCTCTGAAGTTTCGTTTGCTTCCGAATTTTGGGGAACTCGAAGAGGGCCGGCGGCTCCCAGCTTTAACTCTCCCGTGGGTCACTGTACTGCAGCTCCGAGTTGAAGACCTCCTTATAGAGGGGTGGGAAGTTCATGGCAGTCTCCGGATGCAGGAGGCGGAAAAACTCCAGCTTGTCCAAATGCAGGTTGCAAATGGTCTTCATCAAGGGCAGCTTGGAAACCATCTGCAGGGAAAGGAGGAGCTGGTGACCATGGGGGTCCTGGCTAAAATCCCTTCCCGTGGGGACAAGCAGGTGGGTTTGGGGCCCATTGGCACCGTGGACAACTTCCACCACTGGGCAGCCCGGCAGCAATGTGGCTTTGCCCCCAAACCCACATCTTTCTGCAGGACAACCGGACCCAAGGAGCCCTCAATGTCCCGCTCCCCATCCGAGCTCCATCCTGCCCAGAGCATTCCTGAACTGGCTCCATTTGCTCCAAATACCCACTGCCCGACACACTGCCAGGTTCAGTGGCACGGGGCTGCCTGTGGTAAGGATGCCTCTGCCTGCACTGCAACGGGGATGCATGGCCTGTAGGAAGGGAAATTCTCCTCCTTCCACAGGTCCCAGCTGCAGCACAGCCACCTCCACTGGTTGAGACATCTCCCATTGCCCCGACCTGGCTCCATGCGTGCATCACCACTACCTTCGAGAGCTTGTCCTCAGCGGAGTGCTTCTTCTGGATCTCGTGCTGCAGGGCCACGTAGATCTTGTCCTGGAGCTTCTGCACCTTCTTGGACTCGGTCAGCCAGGGGCGATCTGCAGGAGGTGGCAGGTCAGAAACACCACGGGAGGCTCCCCCAGCCTCCTTCCCTTAAGTCACCCCCCAAGGCAGCAGCACTGAGATGTACGGGTCCTCTCTCCCCAGCTTTGGTTTGAGGCACCCCCCTCCCTGGCTGCAGTGTCCCCCCCATACCTGGGGAGAGCAGGACGGCGGCGGTGAAGAGGGCGAGCTCCTCATCCGATAGCTGCAGGCGGCACAGGGTCCTCCCCAGCTCAAAGACAGCACCGATGAGGTCGTCACAGCCTGATGGGGGACAGCAGGGAAGAGGGGGA
This sequence comes from Micropsitta finschii, assembly GCA_034783455.1. Classification (NCBI taxonomy): domain Eukaryota; kingdom Metazoa; phylum Chordata; class Aves; order Psittaciformes; family Psittacidae; genus Micropsitta; species Micropsitta finschii. The sequence goes on from JAVHNF010063277.1 coordinate 3,411, forward strand.
CGTCACCCCCGGCAGCACCCGAGGCTCGGAAAGCTTTCGGAAGATGAGATGGGTGAAGGGGGGTCCCCAGCGTCACGGGGCTTCAGACCAGGGCACAAAGCGCGTCCCAACCGTGGTGCACATCAACCCCAACCCAACAGGAGCGGGGGCAAACGCAGCAGGGTTTCACCCTCTCCTGCTCACCCACCCAGCCATGGGGATGCTGCTTTTCACCCAGCCCCGTGCGGGTGTCAGAGGGAGAGGAAAAGGGGAGGAGAGCCCTGAGAGGCTCTTACCAAGTGACTTGAACATCTGCATGCCGCCAAACTTCCCCTCGAAGAGCACGGTGTTGTTCAAGGGGTTGAACGCGCGGATCATGCGGATCAGGAGCACCTCGAGGCAACCTGACATAGGCAGAGAGAGCGCGGACAAGGGCAGGGCAGGGGTTTTCCACCATCCCAGGACCAAATATAAGACAGGAGAAAGCCCCCAGGGCAGGTTTGAAGTCCAGATTGTCCATTCCCAAGAGCACAATGATGATTTCCAATCAATCCAGGTCAGGGGAGGGTTGGTTTTTTATATGTTTAGGTTTCCAGTTGTGACCACAGTGTTTCACCAAAGGGAGACGGGATCCATCATTTGCAGCCGGCCACAGAGATCCATCAAGGTCGTGGTGGAGCACCAAGAGGGGAGAGGGTCACAAAAGACATGAAAAGAAAATGGAAGGAAGGAAGGAAAAGAATGAGTTAAACTCCAGCGTGTTGGGCACGGCCAGCTCCGGCTTCGGGACACAGCACCCGGGATGCTGGCACATGTTTTCCTCTGCTCTTAGCTCTACAGCACAATGCTGACTCCATAAAAAGCTCTAATATAAATAAGATGAATGATTTACCTGTGACTTATACTTCCACAATCCCCTGACCACGGAGCTAAGCAGCTTTGGCATTTTGCTGAATGAGCTCTTCAGTTACCAAGCTCCCATCTGGGCTTATTCTCGGAAAGGAACAATTTTTTTTCCCAGTTTCCTGCCTATAGACCAGAAATTCCAGAGACACAACTTTGGGGTGATAGTGACTCAGATAAAAAAAGAAACCCAAACAAACAAACAAACAAAACTAGGAACCTGAAAGATTAGTAATAGTAACAGTAAACAGCAGTAAAAATTGGCCAGCAGTATATAAATGGACGCTCCGAGAACAGAAAGGAAGCAACAGTGTTTATAGTAGTTACTGAAAATAATTGGTTCCATAAAGGAGACAAAGAAAATAATACCTTTGCTACTCTCAGTCCAGTAAAACTTTTGCTATTGACTTTAAGAATGACAATGTTTGATTTATTTCTTCCACAGTGAAAAAACTTACAGGCATAGATCACCACATGTTTCAGTAGTGCATCTTCTTAGAAGGCAAGTCTCCAGATACAAATAAGGTGGTAGGTCTTTGCAGGATCTAAACCTTGATAAATGACTAATATAATGGGACCAGGGGAGATAGAGGATTCAACATGGTCCACTTCATATAGCCATTTTACCTATGATTGGTATTTACCCAGAGTAGCATCAGAGAACCTATTTTGGCAGGTTATCTTTTCCTCTAGCAGCCTGGCTTTCTTTCATATTTATTCTTTTCTCATTTCCTACCCTCCAAAGGGCAAACAAGACAGAAGAATTGTATCATTACAGAAGGATTATCTAAATGCCATGTCATTCTAGGAAAACAGCTTGGTACTAGTGTTTTGGTTTCCTTCCCTACATGTACTCCATCCACTGCACTCTGTCAGGAAACACAAGGCGGACATAAATGCTCCCTACAGTGCTAAAGAGAGGGTTCTCATTTCCATTAAGTGAAGGTATCCAGATCCAAAGCAACTTGTTTGGCAGAGCTCTAGCTTGCTAAGTAAAGCAACAATATATCTTGCAGACCTGCAGGTGTGCTATTGCCACTAGCTCCATAGGCAGAGGGTGCTGGCTGGCAATGAAAACACTTGGAGGAAGAAAAGGGAACTGGAATAAAGAACATCACATAAACAAAAGAGTTCAAGCTCCCCAAAGGGTAAGACTCATATTTAAAACATAATCAGCAGAGTGCATGCACAAACCTTGGGTGCTAATGCTGAGATTACCCACAGTCTTTTTCATTCAAGATTGATTATGGGACAGCAGTAACTGTTTGGTAAACTCTTTTTACTAAAAGAACTCATACTTTAGTATTTCACAGACAATGCTGACAAAACTCTTCTCTCCTCAGTAAGATTTTCATAGTCTTTCAGGTTTGCACTTCCAGTTTTGCACTGCCAGAAGGAAGGGAAAGAATTTACACCAGGTTTTTTAAGTTACCAAAAGGTTAGGAGAAAAAAGGATTTTGTAACATGCAACATATTCCCACTTGACTTAAGCTGCTCGTGTAACACCACCAGAAATTAATGTGATATACAACAGAAGCACAAGTAGGGAAACTGACTAAGAGGAATTCAGAAATGCCATTTTTAATGCTGCAAATATACATCAACAGCAAAAGGATGACATAGCGAAAACCTGGACCCACTGCTGAACAGGGCAGGAGCACTGCTACAAAAAAACATGAAAAAGGTCAAGCTACTGAATGCCTGTTTTGTCTTGGTCTTACTGGTAAGATTTGCCTTCAGGAATCTCAAGTCTCTGGGACCAGTGAAAAAGTCTGCAGCAATGAATACCCACTGTGCAGGAGAACCATGTTAGGGAAAACGTAAGCAAACTGGACCTGATGGGCAGCACTCATGAGTGCTGAGGAGCTGGTCAGCGTCACTGTGAGGCAACTCATGATTATCTTCCATTGATCTTAGAAAGGTAGTAGCAACTGGGAGAGGTTCCTGAGTCTGAAAGAGAGAGGATATCACCTATTCCTTTCACTTATCACTTTCCCTGGCAGTGCTCAAGGCCAGGTTGGACAGAGCCTAGGGTGGCATAGTTTAGTGTGAGGTGTCCCTGCCCATGGCAGGGGGGTTAGAACTTGATGATCTTAAGGTCCTTTCCAACCCTAACTATTTTAGGATTCTATGAGTTGTCAGGGTAATCTCAAACAAGCTAGTTTGAAATACGTTTTCATCTGAGAACTGACTTATTCTGACACTTCGTGAGAGTCAGAAGTTGTTTGAAGTGGGATAAGGAAGAATTTAAGTGATCGTGCCTTAAGAATTGTATTTGAAAGAAGTAAATGGGCACCTTAGACCAGTTGTGGATGCACATGTGATTCTATGATTCTATGATTCTGTGATTCTATGAGTCTATGATTTATTTGGGGTACATCCTTCTCTATTTTCTTCCCCAGTGTGAAAGATTTAGACAAAAATAAAACTACCATATAGCTCAGGGTAACTTAGGGATGTTTTTGCATTGTGTTGTTATGATCGAATCATTCTTTTTTTTTTTGCTTGGTTTTTTTTTTTTTTTCTTGTTTTTTTTTGTTTGTTTTTTTGGTTTTTTTGGGGTTTTTTTTGTGAAATAATTAGGACATTTTCATTTACTCCTGGGTAAATACAACTTCTCCTGTGTTTGTTTCTGGGTACTGTCCAGCATGTGTCCAGCATTAAATCTGAGCAAAGTAGTGCTCTTCAAAGTGATTTACCGCTGCATCTGTTGGCTTAGCTGAATCTTCCTGATGCAGTAGTAGGAAGGTTTGCTGTTTCGTGGCAGTCTACAAACTTCAAGTACCTGCAGCGGAGCTGTGTAATCACAGCAGCCAGACTTGCTGAATTCTGTATTTGATGTCTTTTGTGCTTGAAATCCAAGTTTCTAGTGACCGTTTTAAAACGGTTAAACTTGAACTATACTCTCCGTTATACTGGACTTTGTGCTGGGGTTATGGATATTTTCTTGAGCTCACTCTGGTGAACACATTACCTCATTCATATTACTTCACAGGCTGCTTCTAACAGACAAGGCTCTCAGCTGGCACAACTTCTAGGACGTGGATTGCATCAAACTTCCCCAAAGCCCTTCAGAGTTTTCTAAGGAGGTGTTTAATATGTTTGATATGGTCGAGTCATTTGTGACTGATCTTTTCTCCCGTTCTCACAGCATATTGGAAGGGGGAAGATGCCAGTTGTCAGAAACATGAGCCGAGCTGTCCGCCAGCTGCTACAGAACCCTGGTTGTGGATGCGGGATTCCCGTCATTCCTGCTCGATGCATTGGAGTCTCGCCCCGCCAGGTGGCCTCCGATGCTAGCTTTCACTCAGTTTCCTTTTCCAACTCCGATCATCCTCGGGTGTTAATCACAGGTCAGCATTCCTGTCATAACTATTTCCGCTCCAGCTTCTCTGTTGAGTTCCCACTCCCCTCCACCCTCCCTGGTGAGCAGGATACTGGAAACAAAACTACTCAAAATACTGTGGAATTGTGATGATCTTTCCCTTATGGCAATAAGATCGGAGTCCTGTCTTAGTAGGAAAGTGAGCTGTCCCATTATTTTTATTCCATAAATCTACTAAACCCAATTCATTGGATTTTCCTTGAGAAAAAGTGTAAAAGCTTTCTGACTCGCTGAGAAAAATAGTATTCATTTATGGTGTGATACATATAATCTTGGATCTCTGCCTTTTGATAGCCCTTTTCTTCTGACTTTTGTCTCTTGTGCATTGCCTTTTAGGTGGTCTTGGCCAGCTTGGAGTGGGACTTGCTAAACTTCTGAGGTACGTTGTGATTCTCTGACTTGCTATTAGTGAGGAATTCAAGCTTTAGCCATAACTCTTATGGCTCTTTAGCCATAAGAGGCAATATATTTCTGGAGAGTTGATTACAACAGGATGCTAGTGATGGTTGCAGATATTCTCTTTTTCGGCCTGTCCAAATAAGGCTGGATTTGAGTGCTCAACAGAGAGACAAAGGCTGTGATTTTATGCAGGTACTACAGGAGAGAAGAAAGTACAAACACCCACTTTGTAAAAATACATAGTCCTTTGCTAACTACCCAGCTGTTGGGCTTTGTGACTGCTGCCTTTTACCTTTCTGAGAATTTCAGTTGAGCAACTTCAGGGATAAGTTGCCCCATATAGTAAGGTACAAGCAAAACCAAAGATTAGGATACAAGGTCTTGAAGTTTTTATGATTTGGTGAAACATAAACTGGTGCAGCAAAAGAAGTAAGTCTAAATTACATTTCTTTTGGCTCTTTCTGTTCTCCTGCCTCTCATACAGTTGCCTTATTTTTACCATGGTATCTTTTCGCAAAAAAGGGGGAGCTCTCCCTGGTCTATAACACTGTCCATATCCAGTCAGCTCTAGAGTATTGCTTGCACATAGATAGTGTTTGTTGCAGAGGATTTGGGCTGTGACCAGAAGTGAGCAAACTCACTGTATTCAACACCTTGCTGCAGTTTGAATGTTTTGTACTATTTCTGTGATATATTTAAAAGTCATTCAAGTAATGGAAGGCTGAATGCACTCCAGTGCCATCAGACTTGCTCTCTGTGACATCTTTGTGTTCCTTAAAAAAGCATAAGGCAGAGACTGCTCAGTTGTATTTTCTTTGCTGATATAAAAGTAGCTGCAGTTACAGCAAGCCCAGTAGCTTTTTGTTGTCTGTAGGGGAGTGGGTTATCTCTGGGTAATGTTTTGAGAAAGAAGAGAGCAAGAAGGTCTTTCTTATTAATGTTTTTTCATTTTGTAAAGATATCTCTGTCCTTATGTGGTCTCTCACTGCTACTAGAAGTAGTTTACTGATTTCCTAAGATGCTATATTAATATTTGAAGGATCAGTAGTTGTTGTCTTTTTAGTGCAATAACTGATTTTGTTGTGGAAATTATTGTTCCTTTGATATTGCTCCTGCCTAACAAAATAGCAGAATAGCAATTTACGAATTACCTCAAAGACTCACTGCACCATGTGTGTATTTTTACACAGGAAACGCTTTGGAAAGAACAATGTGATCTTGTCTGACATTAGAAAGCCTGCAGATAATGTTTTTTATAGTGGTAAGTGACTGGGGGAGCATATGGAAAAAATATCTTGACTTTCACGTTGATAGACTAATTATCAAAGTCTAAATGTTAAGTGGATTAAACCGAACAAATCGCTCTTCGAAACTTCTGGATAGTGCTTTCCTGCTTTGAAATCTTGCCAAGACATTCATTTCCTTTGCCTATTATTCCTTTTTTCTAAATATTTTTCTTCACATTTTTCCATTGCTGCTTTGCCACTTTGTTTACCAGAATAACTGCCTGAGTCAAGCTGAGCTTGGCTATTTGCTCCTGCTGTAAAACGAGATGCACCTATTCTTTGGTAGGGAACAAGTCGGAAATTAAATCTGTGCTTTCTTTTTCCATGCTCAGGCACTTTTTAATGGTAAGATGGATGTAGAATAGGAGTTTTTGGATCCTTTTATTTTCATTAGGAACTTGCACAAGTTTTTCTTCATCATTACTGCTTTGAACAGTGTACACTAAATATTCCCTACTTTCATGCTGTTGAGTGGATAAAACAGGAGTTCTTGCATCATCAGTCCGTTGTTGAGGTAAGGGTGGCAGTTTCCCTTCAATTGTCCTCCTTATTTACTAATTTACTGACCAGTGCTCTTAGGTGTTTATTCTGCTGCATAGTCAAATCCTGAATATAGGTATGGTCAAGAAGCAGCCATGTGAGTTTAATGTAGAACTTTTCTTTACATCCATTCTTTTTGGTACTCAATTTCCTACTGGTTCCATTTCTTCTAGGTCCTTTTATCTACGCAGATATCTTGGACTACAAGAATTTGCGTGAGATAGTGGTGAATAATCGGATAACTTGGCTGTTCCACTATAGTGCTTTGCTCAGTGCTGTTGGAGAAGCAAACGTCCCCTTGGCCAGAGCCGTAAACATTACCGGTATGTGACAAGGGTTTCAAGTTCATGACTCCTATAGAGGCTTGATAAGGTTCAGTGAGTGTTCTGATAAATCCTGTTGTTTGTCCCAGGTTTACACAATGTTCTGGATATTGCAGCTGAGCATAATTTGAGACTCTTTGTTCCAAGCACTATTGGAGCCTTTGGACCCACCTCTCCTCGAAATCCAACTCCTGATCTCTGCATCCAGAGACCAAGGACAATCTATGGAGTATCCAAGGTTCACGCTGAGCTCATGGGAGAAGTAGGAATTTTTAATTTTATTTATTTATTGACAATTTTGGGATAACTTAATTGCTTTTGTAAGATTCCTCACTGCAGTGTTCTTTTCCCCATTCTTTCCTTCCTATACTCATTTCCTTCCTATACTCATTTCCTTCCTATACCTATTCCTATTCCTATACCTATTCCTATTCCTATGCCTATGCCTATGCCTATTCCTATTCCTATTCCTATTCCTATTCCTTTTCCTATACCTATTTCCTTCCTATACTCATTTCCTTCCTATACCTATTGAGCTTCAATACTCAATAGTAGTCTGAGGCAGCTCTTAAGGACAAGTATCTTTCGAGTTTTGTTAGAAAAAGTACAAAGAATTGGAAGCTGGTGAAGATCTAACTTTCAGTGTAATTTCTTCCCCTGATTCTTTTGACTTTGGCCTGATCTGCCAATATGAATGACATTGTAGAAATGACAGTGTACAAAGCCTTGCCAAAGCATGCTGGGATGCTGATGACTTTTGATCCTCTCTTTCCCATACAAAAAGACTCCAAGCCATGAGAGTCTGTACATGCACAACATCCCTTTTGGCTTTGTAGTTTATTATAAAGATAATGTTAAAACTGATATTGTTATATACTGTTTCATCATACTCTAAATTTATGAAGGACAGCAGCAGGCCTAAAGACTGTATTAACCTGAAAAGGCTCACAAACTTATGTATTTTCTGTTTCTGAGCATTAGATCTAGACCCCGTATTAAGCCAATCCATATCAAGAGTCCAATCCATATCAAGAGTCCATATCAAGAATCCATATCTACTGATGTGGATGCAAACTAGAGCAAGTAGGGACATCAGCTACCTTATAGGGAATTAAGACTGTTCATCAGTCCCTTTCCTTTCATCCCTGTCATAGGATGGCTACAGCACAAATGTTCATCCTGTGGCAGATTTTTCCTGTGAAATCAATGAGTTGTGAGGCTTTAGTCTTGATGCATAAAGCTGTGCTTCTCTCCTTCTTCCATAGTACTATCATTACCGGTATGGCCTAGACTTCCGCTGTCTGAGGTATCCAGGAGTTATATCTGCTGACTCTCAGCCTGGTGGTGGAACAACTGGTAAGTGACTTGTGTGCAGTTCTCAGCATTGTAGGCAAAAATATTGAAACCAAGCCAATACACTGTAATTTATAATGTTTTTGTAGAAATCTAATCCATAGCCGTATGAATCATCAGTGTAGAGATGCTATTTCAACAGCGTTACAGAACTTGCGTCCACTCTAGCCTAGGACATAATGTCTTTACCTTGAAACGGTATCTGAGAGATTTCAGATTATTTGCACTCATTGAGATGATTTGCTTCAAAATTATTTTAAACTTTTACATCTTGCAGCAGTGTGCAAATACTGGAATAACATTGGGATAGTCTGGAATTACACTTGTGCTGTAAAATGTAAATAATGCATAGTCCTCTGGCTAGATTTTATATGGAAGACATTGAGGGTGGTCTGAGGATCATTGACTGTCACAAAGTGAACAACAGATGGAGGCAGATGAGTATACACCCCCATTGTTCTTTTCTACAGATTATGCTGTCCAGATTTTCCATGATGCGATAAAGACAGGCAAATTTCAATGCTACCTAAAGCCAGACACTTGTCTCCCTATGATGTACATTGACGACTGTCTGAAGGCAACTCTAGAAGTCATGGAGGCCCCTGCAGAGGTACTGAGCATGAGGACATACAACATCAGTGCCATGAGCTTCACTCCTGAAGAGCTGGTGCAAGAGGTTCAGAAGCATGTTCCTGAGCTCCAAGTGACCTACGAAGTAGATGAAATCAGGCAGGCCATAGGTTAGTACTGGCTTCTTTGGCAGTGGGTAAGAAAAAAAATATTAGATTGCTATAGGTTAAGGGCAAAAGAAAGTTTCTTTTCTTTGTAGGTGCTTGCAAATTACTCCTGTACAATTCAAGTGTTATGAATTGAAATTCAGCTTTAGTAATTCAAGTGGCCAGTGATGATATATCTTAAAGTTTAAAGAAGCTCTTCTTAAACCTCACGCTCCTTGTTTCTTCTCTCTTTTCACCGCAGCTGACAGCTGGCCGATGAACTTTGATGACAGGAACGCCCGGAGGGACTGGGGCTGGAAACATGACTATGATCTCCCTGAGCTGGTGACTGCAATGTTTAGCTTCCTTGGCTCTGACTCCAGGATTGCTCAAGTTAACTGAAATACTTTGTAAGATGTTTCCAGATTTCCAAAGAGGACCAGGAAGAAATGGATAAATTAGTTTATATTTTTCTGAGTCTGAGAGCATGTCAGTTATTAGCTTTCATAGGTAGCAATAGACTTGGGCAGAAACATGCTGTTGCTGGAATCTGCTATTAGATAAACAGCATTGTTTGGTGCTGTCTGCAAGCATAGCACCAAAGACAAACACAGATTTCTTGAACTTTCATACTTACGCAGCTATCAAAAAAGGAAAAAAAAGCACTTACTGCTGGCTGATGACTCTTCAACCATTACTGCTGCCTGCCTCTTCTTTGGCAAACAACTTGGGCCAGTAATGTCAAACCTGGTATTTCAGGCATATCCCACCAAGTTAACGATAGGTTTCTCATTTTTCCTGGTAGAGGATGTTACATCGTAGTAAGATACCATCCTTTCTACTCTTTGCTTACAAAAGAGAGATCAGAGGAGCTACTTCATGTTTTTAAATTGCAGGGCTTGTTGCAATTTTAGTTTGAAATCAAACTTCGGTCATAGTTCTTTTATATATATATGTATATGTATATTGCTGTAAACATTTTTCTATAGGGCATACAAGGTAACATTATTCTTATAATGCTTAAGAATGTGAAGAGGAATAGGACTTGAATTCTCATTATGCTTTAAAAACCCAGGGTTTACAAGCTAAGTTTTGTCCTACTCTGAAAGTGCTGCTGCCTCCAGTTTACCCTTGGAGGTAGATCTGAAATTTGAGTTGTTGAGTTGTTATGTTGTTATGTGTTTGTGAATCTGAGACATATTTCAAGCAGGCAATGCTTATGTATGAGTTTATTACTAATTGGCAACAGTTTTGGTTATCCCAGTTGTTTGCTGTGCTAGCATGATGACATACTGCCTGGTGCAAGTTTTCAGGATGGGGTGATGATGGAGCCTTATGGTAGAGTCCCATCAGCCATCGTAATCTGTTTGTGTTCACTACATTTTCCTTGTGCACTGTAAGTGTATTTGTAGATGCTATTTATGTCTATTTGTCATATGCTTTTATTCTTTAGAGACGGAATCCAGAAGCTGAAACCACCTTCTAGCTATAGTTAAGGGCTGTTCTGCTCATTTTCATGCACGGCAGATTCTGAGATTAACAAGGGAGTCTTAGTAGATGCATGCAAAGAAGATATGTCGATTCAAAAGCCACTTAGGAGACACTGAGAAATGACAAACTGGAGAGACAGAAAAGAAATTTAGGTAAAATATCCTTTTCCATGGATGTGAATCTGAGCCATCAGCTACTATAGCTATAGCATGCCTTGAGAGACAGCATCTCGGAACTTTTGATTTTGTTTCTTTCAAAGAAAAAATACCTTTCATTTTTGAAATGACTGGAAGTTCCCTATATAAAGCTCTCCATCTTTTTTGCCTTGTATACTCCAGTAGTGTGTGTAGGTAAACATGTTAAAGTCTTTTTTCTACCTACAACTTTTTTGCTGTGCTTTTTGTGACAATGCTTTGGTAGTTGAGTCTTAGTCTCTCTGTAACCCTGCTGTGTTTCTCACTAAGTGGGTAAGTGACATGACCAGATTTGTGTTTCTCTGTGAAGGAGTCTGCATGCTGCAGGGAATATGTTTTCTCATGAAAGCAACCTTCAAATGAAGATCTGTGGTGAAACCCTGTTGTTTTGAGTGTTTGTTAAACTTATTTCTCTCAGGTTTGTTACGTATTTTACTGTTTCGGCTGCTGGCAAAGTATGCATTTACCAGGTCCTTAAGCTCAAAACCCCTTAAGGTTTTGGCCTGTTATTCAAACGTTTTCATATTTTTACATTTCCAAAATGATAAGTTTTTAAACTTTGGTCACTGTTGTAACTGTCACCTTGTTCAAATGTAGTATTTGGCTTAATGGGCCAGCAATGTTGTGGCCCTCCATTTGTACCAGGAAAGACTGGCTCAGGTTTTGTCCTCCACCCTGCCAAATCATTCCTAGTGAACTTTACACTGAGCTGTCAGGTGGAGGGCTTTAATATGAGCTCAAGTGTCTTGTCCATTCCAGCGTCACTTCAGACCCTGAGGACTCCTCATTGCCTTCATTCCACAAGATGTGTAAAATAGCCATTGATGGATCTCACTCCATTTCCTTACCTCACTTAGTTGGTTTAGGAGCAGCCATTTAAGAAACTTATATTTTGTAAATCTGAGATAAACCATATTACAATAGAGAGTTGTTTGGGGGTAACAGTGCAGTGTTAATCAGGACTGTGATTAGATGTGTCTAGATAGGTCTGGAAGGGCCAATTCCTGTTTGAAATCCTGGTTTTCAACCTGTGATGCATGCATTTTTTTTCATACCTTCCCCATTAACTTCTGTTACAACAGAGTCTTGGGCAACATGGTCAAGTGTGAGGCATCCCTGCCCATGGCAAAGGGGTGGAACTAAATGATCTTAAGGTCCTTTCTAACCTTAACTATTTATGATTCTATGTTACAGTGTCTTCTGTATTACACCAATTTGGTGTGGTACGAAATGTCTAACTTTTGCTACCAGTTTGAAGTTTGACTCCTGGGCAGAGACTTCTCTCATGACATTTGAGCATTATAGCTGTTTAAATTACCTATCCAGGAAAATAAAAGTTGTTAATATCTTGGTTTTGAAATATTGTCAGTTGTGGATGATGACTACTTTAATAAAATCTAATGCAGATGTATCCTGTTTTGCCATCCCTGTTTAGAGCTTGTAAGAGCAGTGATGAAGGATCTCAGTGCTGAAGCCTTTTAATCAGCCACAGAAGTGATGCATGATTGTAGGCACAGAGAAAGATACAGCCCTCTCAGTCTGTGTAGTGACTCTCAACCATTTGTATGACCCACCTGCCTTGTTAATTGATGAATTTACACTTCCTCAGGTTAAACCCTTTTCCTCCTCCTCCATCTCAGCTTTCTAATAATGGGAAACCTTTTGATGGAGGACGCATTCCACTTGACCATGGTGTAATGACTAATGCAACCATTGTTTCTTGCAGAGTAGGTGAGGTTGTTACAGCACCATCCTCTTCCCAGCTGCTTCAGTTTGATAATGAGTTTACACATGCTCAGTCTGGCTTCTGTAAGTGCTATAGGTGATGGTGCTTCACCCAAAGCTGCTGTAGTGGGGGAGAGGACCAACACTACCAGGTCCCTACAAAAAAACAACTATTCCACTTTTCCCATTTTCCCTCCATCCTGTTTGTCAAAGATATAAGAATATTTCACCCTGTAATCACACTGATGCAGCAGAAACAAAAGCCCCCTAACCTGTTTGCTTTCAATCTCAGATTTACATCTTGCTGGCTTGCTGTGGAGGCAGCAATAGGCTTTGTTGTCCTCGCTTTGCTGTTCTCATGTAAGAAGGAACGCACAGAGCTCATGGCATGGTTATCAGTGGATACACACTAGAAAGCTTTAAAGGAAGGTGCTTTGATCCTTTTCAAGGTCCCAGTGCTGATGGAGCGTGCACACCACTGTGGAGATAGAGGCTGGAAAGAACTTTATGGCTCTGGAATTTTAAAGTCTCATGACATGACAACAGGTAGATATGGACAGATGGAAGACAGGACAGTGGACTTAAAGTTATGGTTGGAGGCAGATAGAGCTGGGTGGTTTGAAGACATCTCTGCACATCTCCCCAGCTCTTCTGAAAGTTAATGTAAAGCTGATTGGAAAACATCTGCAGGAGGGGTTGTTTCTTAGCACAGACATAACCTCAGGTTACTCGGCCAAACTTTCCCAGAGGAGAAAATGAGATTGTGCAAAGTTGACCTGCTGGATGGGTGGGATGACCTTTAGACCAATCCTCAATAGAGGAGGTTCTTGGCAGGGGATACTAGACTGCAGCTCCAAGGACACCAGCAAACTGATCATTTTTTGGCAAGAAAGGAGCATTGCTGCAAGGATGATCTCTCCTTACCTGTCTGGTGCAATAGGTCCCTAATCTCCCCAGCCTTTACGTAATGCCAGGGTAAAGACCCATCACCGTCAGAGCTTTTTGCCAAAGCAATGTGTCAGAGGAGAGAAAGCAAAGTCCAGAGTTTGTCCACTGACTATCCTTTTCCCTTCACCCAATACTGCTGGTTCTTTGCATCTGAAACCCAAGATTCATAAGATTTGGTGAATTTTTTAAAGCCCTGCCTCTTGGAGTCTTGGATTCTGAGAGACTCATATGAGGTTCTGTAACAATCCACACCTTTTTAATCCTTATGAATTAAAGGCAAAAAAAATAATCTTCTGAAAATGAATATGAACAGCAGGAACTCAAAAATCTGTAATTTCTAAAAGCTTTGATGTTTTATTACTATTTTATTTACAATAATTGATTATACTTTCATTATCTTACTTATTTTTGCGGACTCACAGTTTTTCCCTCTATGGCCACAGCAACATTAATACATTCTTTTGGTAAATACAGGAATTACATTGTTATTGCTCAAATACAGCTTGCCAACATTTCCTAAACAGTGATAAATTGCAAAAATCACATTTTCTATAAGAGTGTCTTATGCGGAGCTCATCACAGAGTGTCTGAATATGTTTAGTTACGCAGAAACACCACCCCAAAGATCGTGTTTCAGGGAATAAGTGGTTTATTGAGCTCCAGCACTAGAGAAACCTGGTTTGGTATGGATTTATGTCTTGCAGCTGATTGATGTGGGTGTCTAATAATGAAATAAAAAGTGTTATTTTTGCTCCTTCCCTTGGCCTGAAGGAGCTCCTCATGGCCAGACACACACGACACTCCATGCTCTTCCCATTGCACTTGCCTTTGGGGAATGCAAAGGGAGGAAGGGTCAATAAAAGAGCAATTTGCTCCTGTTTTACATCATCTCTCCTCCTTTCTCTTTTTTCCATGGTTATGTGTGGGTTAAGCAGGTCTGAAGTTGTGTCTGGGTCCAAAAGGTGTCATATATACCCTATTGAAGCCAAACATTCTTTGGAAACTGGGAATAACTCCAGTTCCTCCTGCAATCTCTTCCCCAGTTGAATGTTGCATGAAAACTGGCATATATATATTTTATATATATATATATATATATATACATACATATATATATATAAAACATCCCCAAACATCTCAGTCAGGTAACAGCCATCTTTACCAGTGCTGAGGGCAGGAGGAGAATGAGTCAATGAGGTGCAGATCCTGCTTATTCAAGCCTAAACCAGCTAACCTCCTGGTTTCCCCACCAGCCCATGCCGCAGAGGGGCTGCTACTGCTTGAGTGTGCTGATGGGGACCGGGGAAGTCAGTATAGCATGTGGGTAGATAATGAACTCCGGCAACATCTAAGCTCTTGCCAGGAACAACAGGAGCTCAGTGCTCACTAGTAACTCCAGGGCACTGCATGCTCAAACTTCCCTGTGGTCATCAGCTCACCATGTCCAATGACTAAGGTTCATCCCTTGGTTTGCACTGTGGTTCCACCTCCTTCAGCACTTGTCTGTGAATATTGCTTCTTCCATTAATAGCAGAGGACTTGCAAAGCAGAGGACAGTGTTCACCCAGGGGTTTGCTCAACTACTTTCTCTGCTGGCTGGCTGATGAACTGCCAAGAAAACACTAACACCTTTATTTCTTCATCCAGCTGATCCTTAGGCTTGCTGTCTTCTCAAAAGGTGGAAAATGTGCCCAATTTATGCACAAGAACAGCAAGGTCTCACTCAAGACACACACAGTAGATGGTAGCACTGATGTCTGAACTGCTGATGACCTGTGGCTGCCCAGAGGTATTTGCTCTGTTGGCAGAGTATCCCAGGATCAGTGCCAGGAGCACATTTTCCACCTCCAGCCTCCCCTCCTGGCAACAGCAGCTGGGACGTTTGGCTGAGATAACGCAGAGCTTTGGGACAGAGAGGGGGATGCTCCCCACCTGTCCCCAGACACGTACGCCTGTTGGTGACCTCAGCTGAAGGGCCAGCAAGATCCACATTGCACAGGAATAGAGGTACGTGGGGACAAACCATGGCCCCATCCACACCCCGTGTCAGTGCAAGGGTCCAAGGCAGTTTGGAAGGGTTTTGAGTCTCTAGAGATTGCAACAGAGATGCAGCCACCATGGTGAACAGCGATGTTGCACTGTGATGCTGCACAGCTGGACTGTGCATAGGAAAAAAAGGCATCATTGGGTTGGGATTCCAAGGAGGATGAGGAACCCCACTCCACACCTCATGAGCTGTTTGCTGAAAGCTGTGACCCAGCATTATTGGATTGCCCTTGGCTGACCCTTTTGGGGCTCAAACATCACCCTTGTGTGCTTCTATTTGCCACATCCTTTGAAAGGAACACAGTAACCAAGGTCTCCCAATTGCTTGAACCTACAGGGTAAAAGCTCTCTGTAAACCATTCAACACTCAGTGGACCACCATTTAGGTCTACTCTTTAATACCAAATGGAGAAGGTGTATAGGCCCCATTTAGGCGGGATAATGTGGAATCCTGAAGCTGACCACAACTGAAATGGGTGTGCAATTAGGAACCTAGAGGGGAATGCAAAGAGGTGAGAGGAGGACATGAAATTTGGTTGTCTGTCCCTCCCTGGTATTTTGGGTTTCCCTTGGAATGCTGTCTAGAGAGACCATAAGGATTTTGCCTTAAAATAGAAGAGGGCAGATTGAGATGAGCTCTTAGGCAGAAGTTCTTCCCTGTGAGGGTGGTGAGGCCCTGGCACAGGTTGCCCAGAGAAGCTGTG